>JAODAL010028258.1:0-53624 GCA_025379985.1 Phyllomedusa bahiana
CCTTTTTATTAAGTGAAAATCATTATCAGATAAAGAGCAAAACCTTCTCTAAAAATAAAGCAGTTAAACCCCCTAACAACCGTTTGTCCCCGAGACCGGCGCTACATAGGAATTGCAATAGAGAGAATTGTCGGGAAATACAGTAATTCAAATTTTTAAGCTATTCTAATTGGCCGGCATAAACCAGCCAATCAAAATAGGAGCGACAGTGGCCCATTCTAACCTATGGAGGAGAAATTGCCCAAATCAGAATAGGAGCGACGGGGACCCATTCAAACCTATGGGAAATATTGACCAATCATAATTCAAAGGCGGGACATTTCAAAATACAGTAAAAAGGCAGAAAAGAGCTGATTGGTTGAAAGCGCAGGGGCTCGCCCCAGCTTAGCCAATCAGAGCGCGAGCTACTTTCTCATAGAGTTCTATGGGAAAAGAAATGCAAGCGAGTTCTGTTGTGATTGGCTAAGTTAAAAGAGGCGCGGTTATTTGGACCAATAGGAGAGCGAGCGACGCTCTTATGGGTTTTCTAATGCAATCTGAAATAAAACTGTACATGGCCGAAATCAAATGATAAGACTACAGAAGTTGCCCCAAAGTGTATAAAAATGAATAATAATATGGGGTAAATAAAAAAAAAAAAATTAATTCAATAAAATCAGGTTTTTTTTCTTTATTTTCATTAACCAAGGATCAATAGTATTGGTGTAACGAAAATAAAGAAATAAACAGGATTTTATTGATTACAGAATTTGAATTACTGTATTTCCCGGCAATTCTCTATGTCCCAATTCCTTATGTAGCGCCGGTCTCGGCGAAAAAACGATTCGTTCGGATTTAATTAAATTTATGTTTATAGAGGTTTCAGCTCTTTTTCAGAGAATATTTTTACAACTAATAAAAAATGATTTTTTTATTCATACCCCCATGCCGCACGGCACTGAGAGCCGAGATTGCATTGCGCCGATCTCTCCATAACACAATGGGAGAAGTAGCTTGTCTCTGGCTGGGATAAACCCCAAACCCCAGCTAGCTCAGCCAATCAGCTCTTTTTTGCCTTTTTACTGTATTTTTAACTGCCCACCTTTGATTTTGATTGGTCCCAAAAGTTCTCCATAGGTTTTAATGGTTTACTGTCGCTCCTATCCCGATTGGCCGGTTTCTGCCCCACCAATGAGAATAGCTTTCAAAATCTGAATTACTGTATTTCCCGGGAATTTCCAATATCCTAATCTTGATGTTGCGCCGTTCTAGATTTTTGGAAAAGGATTTTTTTTATGTAGTTTTTATTTTTGAGGTTTAAGCTCTTTTCTGAGAATGTTTTCCGCCCTTATAAAGGCGATTTTTTTGCAATCATACTCCCTGCTTCACGGAGCTGAGCGATCTTCTATGTTTCCTCTCATGTTCCGTTCTTGCTTCACTTTGCCGCCGCCGGAGCATTTAGACCAAAATAAACCAGGTCTGCCTGTCGGAGCTGGCGAGCGCAGCAATGCGCCGCACTTTGCCGAATCGCGATCGTACATGCCTCGAATTTTTCGAGCGCGCCGCGTCCCGCCTCAGAACGCCCACACCGTGCCCATTGCCCGCCCCTTCATGCGGGGCGCAGCTGATAGTGGCGAACGCTGCGCTTTACACTGCATCCCTGCGTCCGACAGGGGATTCAGGATGGGGAGGCGCAGGATACGCCAAAAAAAACAGGCGTAAAGCCCGATCATACATGTCACCCTAAGTGCTTTAAACAGAAATAAGGGTATTTAGGAATTTATGACCTACTAGTATATAACCCGTCCCAGGACGGTGATTGAAGCATGCTTGATAAAGACTCCATGTGAGTTGAAACGGTGCTATTTTTTGTACTGGGATTTTTACCTTTGAAATAAAGGTGCACCTATGCTGACGCCGGATTCCTCTTTCTTGCTGAAGTTTGGTTGTAAGGGTTAGACTCCCCTTACAGTGGCGGTCTATTGCATTTGTTTGGTGCTTGAAAAACGGACGTGGGGAACTCCAGTGCTGTCCTACTACGATATTTGCTTTGTGAAGTATAAAATACATCCACTTGCAGATTTCTTGCCCCGGGACAAAGTCTGCAATCTATAGATAAATATATCCATGCTCATGCTACAGCACTATAATGTGGGTGCTGAATGCAGCAGCACCGCTCCACTCCACTTCACCCCCCACTTGATAGCACCCACATCATGCTGCACATCATGGTACAGCGCTTTGATGTGGGCATCAAATGCATCAGGAGCAGCCGGCCATAGTTTGGTGAAGCAGGAGTAGTGGAGTGAAACACACAGGTTAGTGCAGCAGGAGCTGCTCTCTGCTACACTGCTAAGTACAGGGCACAGTGGAGTGAGTTTGGATGAGATGACTTCCTTCTGGTCTCCCCACTTGATAATGCCAACATCATGCTGTAGATTCCAGTACAGCATTTTGATGTGGACACTGAGTGTAGCAGGAGCCGCTCTCTGCTAAACGGGTGAGTAGGTGGTATGGCATTGTTCTATCCTCTCCCTCTATCCCAAGCTAAATGGCTGATTTTTAAAGAAGGGTTTCCAATTAAGGCTTTCCTGTTAGGCCTCGTTCACACGGCTTATTTCAGAACGTATTTACATCGGATTGCCCCATCATAAATACGTTCTGAAATCATTGAAAATCAGTTGCAAATAAGTGTCACTAAGTGTGGCACGTATTTGTAACTGATTTCCCGACGGATTCACCATCTCCATTTATTTTTAGGTGGTAATCCGTCCGTAAATAATTGACATGCACATTTTTTTTTCCGTTTCCCGGGTTGCCGTCGTCAATCCGCGGCGGCAATCCGGCACGGAAATACGCGTCGTGTGAACGACGAGCCGTATTTTTTTTGAAATCAATAGAAAAGGGCTGTTACTTATTTCTGACTGATTTGCCGACGATTGACGATCGCAACCGTCGGCAAATCCGCGGCGAAATAAGCCTGTGAACGGGGCCCTTACAGGTATCTGTTGAAATTTCTTTTTTTTTTTACAGTATTCCTACATATACTGCAGCAGAAACACAGGAAACTAAGGTCCTCTTTAGCTGCTTTATTAGCCTTAGTTACAGAGGGAATACAGCGCCCAGCACTGACTGCGGAGCTGATCTAGGTCTGACAGACGGCTGTCCACTCCTACAGTATATGTACCTCACATGCCCCCTCCTTTGTTGCATATACACTGCTGCTATGGCCCCCTTATTGACCTCCATGCACCTGTCCTCACAGACCCCCCTCCTTTCCCTTGTTATTACACATACCACCTCTTCCTCCTTTCTTGTGTTGCGCAGTGTAGTGTAGTGTAATTATGCCTGTAGGACCTGAGATGACATCACAGTAAGGCTAGGTTCACACGGCTTAACTGCGGGGCGTAATTTCGCCCCGCAATTACGGCGTGTGGCCGGGGACGGGAGCGGGGGAGTGAGCGGGGGGCCGGCACTTCGCCGGCCCCAAGAGAAACACAGCTAGCGGCGCGATATGCCGCTAGAAAGTGACATGTCAATTATCTCCCCGCCCAGCGGCTTCGCCGGGCGGGGAGAGGAGATGTAATCCATAGTTCTCTATGAGAACTGTGAATTACCGTAATGAATGGGCCGTTTTCAGCCCGTAATTGGCGCACTCCGGCGCGTAATTACGGACCGAAATATGGCCCATTTTAAGCCGTGTGAACATAGCCTAACATCACAAGGGTCCTGTTAGAGTGCAGGCAGGGATAATGGGCTCTCTAAATTTGGTTTGATTTTTACAAAACTGCCACAAAATACAGAATAATGTCTGCAGCTCCGCTGCTCTCCTCGCCTCTGTTGCTGTCCTCCACACCTCTCAGCTGTGTCAGCATCCAGTATTATGTCTGTCATGGTGGCGGTTACAAACCAACCCAGGACATGCTAAGGCATTTATATTTATTTCAGCTCCAAACAGGTCCATGTATATGGTTTCTTTAGTAAAATCATTAGATAACGATAACAATGGTCCCAAATTAGAAGGGGGTACAGGCTCAGTGAGATCCACAAAGGACCAGGGGAGGCCACCAGTGGTTACCTGGGTGGGGCAGGACCTTGGGCATGGTTGGTCCCTCAGCAAAACAAGCCTGGGGCAAGGGGAGAAATGGAGAAAAAGAGAAACAGAAAGTAAGAGACATGTGCAGTAGTTGTAGGATGGGACCCCCAGTCTGACACATATAGCTTTCAGTCATGCAGGAATCGCCTCCAGGCTCCCTTCATAGTTATATCTTGCATGGCGTTTTTTGGGGGGGTTTTTGGTGTTTTTCCATACGTTTTTCCATTTTTTTAGCATTTTTTTGTAAAAAAAAAATGTGTATTAGTAAATGTGTCTTAATATTTGCTTCTGGTTCATCTTTCCCCCCATGACACAACATGTAGCCCATAAAATTGCAATCTGGAAAAACACTACATAAAAATGCATGTAAGAACTGTGACACCTGCAAAAACACTACACCTACAGCATGCTGCATTCTGAAGAAACTGACCAAAACATGCACCCAAAGTAAAAAAAAAAAAAAAAGTTCTACGATGAAAAAAAGCATTTCATATCCACCTACTGATTATGCATATAACATCTGGCCGCTACAGGGAAAAATTCTACATCTTTCCAAAATGTTTGGCTTCAAGTCTTCATCAAGACTGTGTTTGCTGCGGGAATGAAACACTGTGCTCTTTTACTTTCAGATATAGAAAACCAAAGCAAGTTCTGCTTCACAAAAAGTGATCCAGGCCAGATTGGCCCATAAGGGGAAGGGGAAACCCCCCGTGGGCCCCTGGGTGTCTTTAGCCCCTAGGCAGGGGACTGCTGTGTAGTCTGGCAGCAGGGACCTAAGGTCAACCCCATGGTGGGCCCCAGGCCCCCAAGTGACACGAGGATACACCTCACGCTGCACCAATTTCACTTTTTGTACAATGTACAGTCTGAAATCACAGACTTGTCTAAAGGGGGGGACTATAATATGTTCACGGAGCCGTCGGGGATCGGGGAAAAAAATGAAACCCGACGATACCGACATCCACAGCAGCCCCATAGGGCCATTTTCACAGGGCTATTTTGGGGAATTTTTCACCGAAAATTCGCGCCGACAGAAAAGGGTATAGAGAACAAAAAGGTTCCTTCTCCTCCCCCTTCGCACAAACGTACATGCACTTATTCACTTGTATACCCCATGGATAATCATGCTATGGGGCCGGGCGAGCTCCCGCCCCGCCCCCTCCACACGGCGTAATTTGGGGGGCAAAAACCCCGCTTTTAACCCTGTGAACATGGCCTAAGGTGAAAAGAGAAAACATGGTCCTATTTGGACACTTTTGCTCTAGTTCCGGTTTTTAATTGTTTTCCCCAGGGCTCAAAAGTGTGTAACCGGTCCTCACAGATACAAAACAGCCAAAAATAGCGTACCCCATAAAAAATTTTGCCCTATTCCCTCTATTGGCTCTGTGGTGCTATTTGCGGAACCGGGGGTTTCCTTTTTTCCCCCCCAAACTCCACCCCTCCCAAATAACAATAAGAGTGTGATCCCAGCCTTAAAGAAAACTCTACCTTGGGGAATAACTTGTAAAATTTTGGGATATGTTTACAGGCTTATTTTTTTGGCAAATTTTGGCAATTTCGGGGTACTGCCTTAATACGTGGGGAAAAGCCCCCAAATTCGGTAACGATGCTGCATAGAGAAATATGGATTACACCCCCTTCCCCCCCCTACAATACAACGTAGAACGCAAAAAGGGGGGTTAAATGAAGTAAATTATTGCGCGATTTTGCGCCGCAAGGAATCCCATGGGGCCGGCGGCTGCCGCCCCCCCCCCCCCCCGTGCTCGGGAGTACGTGTAATCAGCTCGAGTTTCGGAACAAACGATGTCATCTGCGGCGCGCAATGTACATCATCGTGACCATCACCCTTATTGTAAATACTTTTGGCATTTATTAAAAATTTTCTAGCAGTAAGACTGTCCTTGTTGCCAATAGCAAACCAATCTTGGCACTATAGCATCCAAAGAGCTCGAGGGCAACAATCAGATCCAATCATAAGCCCAATCAGAGCTCACAGCAACCAATTCATGAGCTCAGCTTTCATTTTTCCAGAGCTGTATAAGACATGAAAGCTGTGCTCTGGATTGGTTGCTGTGAGCTCTGATTGGTTGATATGGGCAAACAGAGGACACTGTTACTGCTAGACAGTTACAAATGTCAAAAGTCATTTACACTAATTGTACTTATTTTTCAAGGAATCAGAGTTCTCACCTGAAGCTGTATCCACTAATTCAATCTTACAGAATAAGCATTGAATAAAGCATGTAAGCATTTTTAAAAGTTCAGTTGATATGCAACAAGCAAGAGTCAGACCAGATACTCAGAATCCAAATAATCTGTTTGATGTCAGTGAATGAGAACACTCTTGGTTGCTGTGGTTCCTGCTAGTCCGTTTTGGTAAGTGAGGTCTTTGTACTACTTAATCTTCTGGTGATCTTTAATGAAATGACTCCGGTCATGTCTGAAAGGGGTTGTCTCACTACAGGATTGCCGCTTTTTATGTTAAAGATCTTGCAAAAACAAGTCACTTTGCAATATATGTCCATTATCAATCAGTGCCCTACCTATTCCTAGATATCCTCTCTTGTATGTTCTGCATCAGCTCCTCAGGTCGCTATAGCTACAGATCTGTTCAATCTCTCCTGATAGGCTGCCAGCAGTGGTTGCTATAGCTACAGACCTGTTTGATCTCTCCTGATAGGCTGCCAGCAGTGGTTGCTATAGCTACAGACCTGTTTGATCTCTCCTGATAGGCTGCCAGCCCTGGTCGCTATAGCTACAGATCTGTTCGACCTCTCCTGATAGGCTGCCAGCACTGGTTGCTATAGCTACAGACCTGTTTGATCTCTCCTGATAGGCTGCCAGCACTGGTTGCTATAGCTACAGACCTGTTTGATCTCTCCTGATAGGCTGCCAGCCCTGGTCGCTATAGCTACAGATCTGTTCGATCTCTCCTGATAGGCTGCCAGCACTGGTTGCTATAGCTACAGACCTGTTTGATCTCTCCTGATAGGATGCCAGCACTGGTTGCTATAAATACAGACCTGGCTTCGACTGCAGCCTAGTAGAAGCCAGTAAACACGCCCCTGAATTCAAAATGAAACCAAGAAAACAGGACTGAGGTAAGATGAATCAATGTAGTGAGACAACCCTTTAATGACTCTATCTATGGGGCAAGGTAAAGCTGCGTTGTGAATGCTTTATAAGTATTACTACAGGTTTCTTAAGCTTCACCAGTCTACAGGTGTCCATGCCAGCCGAACAAGCATTCAGACAACAGGTTTTCCTCTTCATGCCTCTCATGTGTCCCTCTTTGGAGGGACAGTCTCTATTTTTCATCCAAATTCCCCAGTCCCTCTTTACTCCTAAAAAAGGTTTTTCACCATATTGATTAGCTTTAAACATGTAGGAAAGGTAAATGAAGACAATTACCAAATACATTGCTGTTCGTGATTTTGTTTCCTTCAGAGCAGTTCTTATCTCCTGCTTGTTTATACAAGCTTCCCTTGTTACCAAACACCTCTCTGCTCATGAGTTCTGGCCAGGATGGTGATGTCATTCCCTGCTGTATCCAGTCTGCATCATAGGAGCTTGTTTATCTTTGATACTTACAAACTCAACCCCTTTAGGCTACAAATACATGTAACTGGTTTGCAGTCAGAGTTTCAAGCGGATTCAGTATTTCGAATCAGCAAAAATCCAACTTTAAATAATCCCCATAGACCTCAATAGAAAATCTGCTGTTGTCTACATGGCTCGGATTTTCTGAGGTTGTATTTCAAGACCGGTGGTTTTGAAAAAAATTTATGTTCTATAATCCAGTGGAAAACAGTGGATTATAGTGGTACTGTTCAATTTAATGGAACGCCCAAAAACCAAAAAAAGTGGCAAAAACCGCAATAAAAAATTAAAACTGAATGTAAAATAATTAGAATCCGACCAGTATTTAGTCCTTGCCGTCTAGACATAGCGTTAAAAGCTCTGTAGCCTTGTGCCCTGCTGTGCCCTGATCAGCAATGTCACTGTAACAGACTCAGCTAGGAATAGCAGAGCTGAAATGTCAGGCACTGCTGTAGAACCTCCCCAGCCCTAAACAGGAAGTGGGAGGATGAAGCTGGCTGTGGCTCTGTGAAACGGCCAGATGAGAAACCACCATTTAATCATCCCTCTTTTTGCATTAATAAGCCTTCTATGGTACACCCCCTCAACCCAAATATCTCTCTGGTTCCTAGCTGCATTTTGGACTAGAGTTTATAATTATTTAAAGGGGTACCAAACAAGTGCTTTAGGCTGCAGGATGAGGAGGGTGATACTTGCGTCCGTCCTTCCTATATACTACTATAGAGATTGATGGGGAAGATAGCTGCAAGCACCACCCTCATTCTGCAACATGGTTGGCTCATAGCTAGCTTGAGATGACAGAAAGCATTGAAAAGCTCTGGTTGGAACATCACTTTATGGACCATTAAATGTCTATATTCAGATCATTTTGTGCTAATTTGTTAAAACTTTTGAAGCTTATAGAAATACTAGAATATATGAATCATAAGTGTTCCTCTTTGAATAGTCATAAAGTTGGAAGGTAGGACTATACATTAGACAGTGTTTAGCTATAAATTGTGGAACAACAGATCCTATCTTCCCTTTTGGTTGGGTGCCAATCTCAAAAACCCTTAGGGCATGTCCCCACGGCAAGGGTTTTCGGCCGTTTTTTCAGACCGCCTGAAAAAGCGTCCGAAAATGAGCACAATTGTGCTCTATGGAAAACCCGTGCAGCCAAATCCCCACTGCACGGGTTTTCGCCCCGGCGGGTTTTTCCGCCGCCAAAAATTGAGCATGTTCATTCTTCCTTGCGGTTTCCGGACGGAATATGAACACCTCTATGGGTGGGGGGAGGGCTGGTCCTCGCTCATCGCGGAGAAAAGCCGTCCCCCCCGCTGCCGTGGGGACAGCCGCAAAATCGGACAAATACTGGCCGGCGAACCGACCGGTATTTGTCCACTGCTGTGTGAACGCGCCCTTAGGCCATGTCTACACAGCACTGGTTTTTGGTCGAATTTTTAAGCAGATTCAGTATTTAGCATCAGCAAAAAATCCAACTGTAAATCATCCCATAGACCTCAATCGAAAATCTGAGCTGTAGTCTACACAGTTTGGATTTTCTGAAGTCGGATTTCAATTCTAAAATCTGACCAATAGAACGTGGTCTATAATCTGCCGGAAAATGACAGATTATATTATTGTTCAATATAGGCTGGCCGAAAACCGACTGTAACATCCACAACACAAAATCAGACCGAGAAAAGATATGAAAACCGATTGTAAAATTGCCGTGTAGACAAAGCCTTACTGCCAAAGGATTTAGACCACATATGAAGTAAATTCCAGGAGAGACTGCACTCAGGCGGGTTTTCAATGCTTTTTAAGTTTAATGAAGCACTGGTACAATACCAAGGTGAGGAGGCAGGAGCAGGCGTATTTTATTAAGGTTCCGTCGCTGCCCTAGCATCTAAACCTGAATACTCACCCCGATTAACAAGTTGGCATATACCGCACGCCCCTTTTCACAATATGCCACACTACCACCTTTACAAAAGCCAAACGCCACTATAACCAGTAACGGCGCTAAAGAAAGCTAATTGAACGGGTTTGCCTGTTACCCCCGCTTTTCCTAGACGTTGAGAGACGCTATTCAGCATCCAGAAAGCTGGGAGATAACCGCCAAAACTGTCCTGAACATAAAACCACTTACAACTACAACAATATTTCCATCATACAATGACCATATAGAGGTGGTAGACAACCAGAGTACACGAGCACTTGAGACTGTATACTTACTCCCGCCAAACCAGTTACCATATAGTGGTACACATCAGCCGTACACAGGTTCCGCATACGTATATTGACATCCATACAGTGTGACCATGATATGGTATAATACCCAGTGTACACACGGCTCTGCAGACTGTAATATTTCCATCCATACAGTGGACCATATATGGTAGGTACCAGTGTACACAGCTCCGCATACTGTATAATAACCACCATTCACAGTGTCCAATATAGTGGGTAGAGCACAAATGTACCCAGCATGCAGACTAGAATATAACCACCAACAGTGACCATATATGGTAGACACCATGTACATCACTCTGCATGACTGTATATGACCTCCATACAGTGACCATATAGTGGTAGTCACCAGTGTACACAAGACCTGCAGACTGTATCATTAGCCACCATACAGTGACCATATAGGTGGTAGACACAGTGGTTACACAGCTCTGCAGACTGTATATTACCGCCATATCAGTGACCAATAAAGGTGGAGACATCATTGTACACAGGCTCTGCACAACTGTATATGACCTCCCACACAGTGACCATATAGGGTAGGCAACCAGTGTCCACAGGACTCTGCCGACGTGTATATATGACCTCCATAACATGAGCCAGAAAGTGGTATACACCATGTACACAGCTCTGCAGACTGTAGTATGACCTCTCACACTGAGTGACCAGTAGTAGTGGTTAGACCCAGATGTACAATATGCTTGCACTGCAGACTGTATATATCCTCCATACAGTGACAATAAAGTGGATAGATGACACCAGTGTACACAGGCTCTGCAGACTGTATATTAATACCTCCCATAAGTACCATATAAATGGTAGACCCCATTGTACACAGCTCCGTACACAGTATATTACCACCATACAGGACCAATATATGTATGCCACCCTAGTGCAATGGCACCTGTATACAACCCGCAAATACAGAAATTTATAGCTCTCACTGAAAGCTCTGATTAGCTGCTGGTTTCCCCAATGGTACTGGTAGCGCTGGAAGAAAAGTGACATTAAGAAGGTCCTATGGGTATTCGGCAAACACACCAATAATTAGACAGTACATACACAAACAACACGCCTAGCCAGCACATGCTTCTAATACAAGTACAGCACATCACTATATGCCGCAAACCCCAGGAAAAAGCAGGTAGGATAACACAGGATAGGCTTAGATACTCAATGCCATCCAGTAGATAACACATGGATTATGCTTAGATACTCTAACGCACAGGTAGGATAACACAGGATAGGCTTAGATAACGCTCAACGCCACAGGTGGGATAACCAACTAGGATAGGCCTTAGATACCCAACGCCAGCTGTTAGGATAGACACAGAAGGCTTAGAACCCCAACGCCAGCAGGTAGGATAACACCAGATAAGGATATATGATACACAGCTCCAGCAGTGGGTTTCTAACACATGATAGGCTTAGGCATACTCCAACGCCAGCAATCTGATAAACAAAGGAGAGGCATAAGTATACACAGCCCAGCAGGTATGATAACACAAGGATATATACAATAGATACACAGGCACCAGCAGATAGGATTAACACAGGATAGCGTAGATACTCAACGCAGCAGGCGATGGTATAACACAGGATAGGCTTAGATAACCCAAAGCCAGCAGGTAGGATATACATCAGGATTAAGGAGCTAGATACCCAAGCGCCAGCAGGTATAGGATAACACAGATCGGATTGATACACAGCGCGCACCAAACGCCACGCAGCGAGGTGGTTTAACACAGTGATAAAAGGCTTAGATACTCAAAAACGCCACCAGGTAGGATAACACAGTATAGTCTAGATACTCAACCCCGCAGGTAGGTTAACACAGGATAGGCTTAGATACACAACTGCCAGCAGGTGGGATAACACAGGAATAGCTTAGATACCCAACGACCCGCAGGATAGGATAACACAGGAATAGGCTTAATACCCAAACAGCCAGCAGGTAGGATAACACAGGATAAGATTAGATACACAGCGCCAGCATTGGGTGTAACACAGGTATAGGCTTAGATACTCAACGCCAGCAGAGTAGATAACACAGGATAGCTTAGATACACACCGCCACAGGTAGGATAACACAGGATAAGCTTAGATACACAGCACCCGCAGGTAGGATAACACAGTATAGGGCCTTAGAAACTCAACGCCCAAGCAGTGTGGGATAACACAAGGATAGGCTTCGATACCCACGCCAGGCAGGTTAGGATAACACATGATAGGCTTAGATACCCAACAGCCCGCAGGATAGAAATACACAGGATAGGCATAAGATTACCCAACGCCACATTAGGAAAACCCAGATAGAAGCTAGATACACAGCGCCACATGCAGGTGGGTCTAACACAGTATAGAGTCTTAGATTACTCCACGCCAGCAGGGTAGATAACACATGTGATAGGCTTAGATTACACAGCGTCCACCAGCAGGAGATAACACAGGATAAGCTAGATTTACACTAGAACAGCAGGTGTAGGATAACACCGGATAGGCTTAGATACACAATGCCAGCATTAGGATAAAAAATATATATATAGGGGGTGGGGGGGGGGGGGGGGGGGGTATATATTATAAGGGAACAATTGGGGGTATAGGGGGGAAAAGGGGGGATCAAAATATGGATTAGAATACAAAAGCCACAGTAGTAAACACAGGATAGATTTAGATACACAGAGCAAGCAGGTAGATAACTCAGGATAGGCTTAGATACACACGCAGCAGGTAGATAACACAGGTTAGCCTTAGATACCCCAACGCACAGGTAGTGATAACACAGGTAGGCTTAATACACAGCGCCAGCTGTAGGAAACACAGATATATGGGAAGGATTCCTAACTACCACATCTCTCACCCCATCCCAACACCGCCAACGTGTCTCAGCCCTCCCCCCGAGACACCATCTCTCAGCCCCCCACCCCCTAATGAAAAAGAGAAAAAATGACCCTGACGCACAGTGCAGGATAAAAAGCCCGAGCTAAAGGCTATGTTATATAAAAAAATTTTTATTCTTAAAAATGCACAGATTTTACTCTCACAAAATTAAAAACAAAACATTCAAAATTATACTTTACCCCGGCGTTTCGCGAGAGAGCCCTCGTCTTCATCAGAAGGTTTACATTTTATGGTGTTCAAACAGAAATAATATAACGAACATGAAGTTGCAATTGGTACACTTGTGGCCTGCACCAATGACGAGCAGGTGGCGGGGGTTTAAGTAAGTGTTACTGAAAAGACATTTGATAAGAATGGTTCTATCTAGAGATCAAACAACCATTGGACAGAGTAATAAATGATCAAGAGGGAAACATTGGATGAGAAGAATGTCATCAAAGAGATAGAACATTAGAGAGAAAAAAAAAAAAGGAAGAAAATCCTTAGAAATGCAGTGGTAAGGAGAACTAAAGAGGACAATGTGATAGTAGCGAGATGTATAAATGCGGCCAGTGATAACGTGATCTATTGTATTAGGTTTACAATTGTAAATAGATTTGGAGTCTTAATATTGCTAGTCTCCGATGATTGTAGATAAATCACGGGTTGTATAAGAGACAAAAAATATATTAGTAAAGTTCTTATCTAGGGTCTGAAAATTGTTAACCATCGTGAAAGGGTCGGGAGATGATGAATAGTGTGCCAATATTATTCAAACATAATATAAAAGCCTTTAGCTCGGGCTTTTTATCCTGCACAGTGCGCCTGGGGGTACGGTTCCATTTTTCTTTTCATAGGCTCCTTTTCTCCCACCGGGTACATCGTAGCGGACATCAGTGACCTGCGGCTGCGTACTAAGGTCTACGGGTATATAAATTTGCCCGCTCAGAGCCCATATGAGTGTTGTGCCTCCTATATTATAAAGCGCAACACCCCATAGGTTAGAATCCAACTGTATACAAAACCTAACATTTGTAAAACAGGATATACACACTATTGTGCGTCCCCCGATGTTCTTTTTTTCCTCTTTTTGCATAAGCCAGCCCCCACCCCCCCAGCACATTATTACCCCCCTATCACATTTATCATCCCCCGCCCCACACATGGATTCAGAACCCCCCCAATCACATGTATACAACCTAACCCCGCCAGCACATGTATAACCCCCCAGCACAACTGTATTCCTGCCCCCAGCACAATGAAGTTCATTTTCAGCCCACCCCAGCACAATGTAATTCAGCCCACGCCCCAAGCACATGTAAAAACCCCCGACCACACAATGTATTCAGCACCCCCCAGCCACAATGAATCCAATGCCCCCCAGCCAATGTATCACCCCCCCCAGCACAATTTATTCTGCCCCCCCAGCACAATGTATTCAGCCGCCCCAGCACGTATTGTTATATCAAGCCCCCCACCCCACATGATATTTCAGCCCCCAGCACATGTATGCAGCCCCCCCAGCACAATGTATTCAGCCCCCCCCCAGCACAATGTATTCAGTTCAGCCCCCCAGCACATGTATTAACCCCCCAGCACAAAGTATTCTTCCTCTCCCCAGCACAATTATTCAGGTCCCGTAGCACATAAATGGGTATTCAGTAGAGAACCCGCCCCCAGCGAGCATGTATTAACCCCCCAGCACAATGTATTCTGCCCCCCAGCACAATGTATTCAGCCCCCCCTAGCACATGTATTAGACTCTCCCCAGACAATGTATTCAGCCCCCCCACACAAGTAATTCGCCCACCCCCTCAGCAAATGTAATCAGTTCCCCCCCAGCACAATAGTTTTCAGCGCGCCCCCAGCACAATGTATTCAGCCCCCCAGCATGATGTATTCAGCCCACCCCCTCAGCACAATGTATTCAGCCCCTCCCCCCAGCACAATGTATTCAGCCCCCCCAGCACAATGTATTCAGCCCCCCAGCACAATGTATTCAGCCCCTCCCCCAGCACAATGTATTCAGCCCCCCCCAGCACAATGTATTCAGCCCCCCAGCACAATGTATTCAGTCCCCCCAGCACAATGTATTCAGCCCCTCCCCCAGCACAATGTTATTCACCCCCCAGCACAATGGTATTCAGCCCCTCACGCCGGACACAATGATTCGCGCCCGTCCCACCAGCACAATGTATTCAGGCACCCCCAGCAGACAATGTATTGCATCCCCCCCACACAACCGCTTAAGGACTGAGTTAGCGACTTCACAACGAATACCACGCATAAGTTATACGTCCCCCAGCAGGGCGTCGCTAGGTGGTGTCTGTATTATTTCGGGGCTCTGGGCCCCGAATAAAACCCTGTGACCCCAGATACTCCGCGGGCTCCAAGCCTCTGCGCTGGGCCTGGAGCACCGACTGAGCTCTTCAGCTTGCATGTGTCGTCTCCGCGGACGCACACACCCAGCTGAGGCCTTCTTGCGGGGTCAAGAGAGGCGAGCGCTCCCTGCCCCGCAGACATAGTCGGACCCGCAGGTCCTACACCGTGAGCTGGGCCGTGTCCTCACAGCACTAGTTACCCCCGCGCCAACGCCGTGCGCCGTCAGCCGGCATGCGGACGCGAAGACAACACAGTCCAGTCGGAGACGCTGCCTGGTCCTCGGTCGCACAGCGCGTCATAGGGCCGTGCACCCGAGGAGCAGCCGTAGGAGAGCTGGGCTGAAGAGTGTACGGAGGGCCCCGGCGCTCCCTTGGAGTTAAGGTGAGTATTTAATGTTGTTATTTTAATACGTTTACCTGCCTCAGTGCCCCATAATAATACTTGTCCTGTGCCCCTATAATGCCTGCCATGTGGCCCCCGAACACCTGCCTGTGCCCCTAAAAATCCTGCCTGTGGCCCCCATATCCCTGCCTGTGACCCCCATATGCTCTGTGCCCCCCATATCCCGTCTGGTGGCCGCCCTTTTATACTGCCTTGCCCCTTTAATGGCCTGCCGATGTGGCCCCCATATGCTGCCAGTGGCCCATTTATACCTGCCTGTGCCCCCTATATACCTCTGTGACCTCCCATATTACTGCTGTGGCCCCCATTTACTGCCAGTTGCCCCCAAGATACCCTGCCTGTGGAGCCCCCATATATGCTGCCTGTGCCCCTATAAACCTGCCTGTTGCCCCCATATAACTGCCTGTCATTGCCCCATATACTGCTCAGTGCCCCTTATATACCCTTCTTGTGGCCCCCATTATACCTGCCTCAGGTGCCCAATATACTGCTACCAATGGACCCTATATACCTGCCTTGGCCCCATAGTCTGCCTGTGAAGTGCCCCCTATATACTGCCTTTGGCCCTAATACCGGCTGGGGGCCCCTATATACTGCCTCAGCTGCCCCCTTAAACTGCTGTGCCCCTATATACTGGCCACAATGACCCTATATACCAGCCTTGGCCCCATTATACTGCCTGTCCCCACTATAACCTGCCTGTGCCCCCCTATCCATGAGCCTGTGGAGCCCCTATATACTGCCATCAGTGCCCTATATTAACAGTACCTGCGTCAGTGCACCTAGTAACACGCCTCAGTGCCCCCTATATTCGCCCATGAGCCCCCTATTACTTACTACCTCCTTGGCCCATATAACCTGCCCTGTGAGCCCCCAATAGCGGTTTTATTACTGCTGTCTGTGCCCTATATACCTAACTGAGGGGAACTGCATACCTAAAATTTACGGAGTAGTGGAAAGTGTGGAGGATTCTAGAATTTGTGTCCCAATCCTCAGGACGAGTATTGGCGCCGGGGAGCAATCTGCATAAGAGTTGAACCGGATGGAGAAGAAAAGGAAAGTGACGACGCTGATTAAGAAAAGACAGTTCTCCGGTGAGTTAACTAAATGAAAACAGCCCAATGGGGGTAATCACTATATATGTCCAGCAGATGTAGCATACAACTAGTATCTATCCACTATATGGCCCCT
Organism: Phyllomedusa bahiana; assembly: GCA_025379985.1. Classification (NCBI taxonomy): domain Eukaryota; kingdom Metazoa; phylum Chordata; class Amphibia; order Anura; family Hylidae; genus Phyllomedusa; species Phyllomedusa bahiana. The sequence continues at coordinate 16,763 of JAODAL010028258.1, forward strand.
ATGAGGCGGTGTATAATTTCTTACAGAGCCTTTGAAGCATCTATAGTCACATGTGGGGTCGGCTTGGTCATGGGTCTGGTAGGACTTATTTAGTCCTTAAGTAGTTAATAGTTTTGGGTCTTGGTTTTTGTAGGAGGTTTTTTAGTCACAATCACTTGTGGATAGGATTTGCTCCATGATTCGGTGGATTATTTGGTGACTGTTTAGGGGTATTTGTCCTATGAAGGTGAGAAGTTCTGAAAAAGTAAATTGTCATTGGTGATTTGACTGTACAAGAGACTGCTGAGAGAGATTGACGGGATCTTTGGGATGGGCAGAAAATTAGTGACATGAGAACAAATGGTTTTTCTCTGTAAAAAACTCCCATGTTCACAAATGAGGCGGAAAAAACACAAAGGGCCCGAGAACCCGGATGTGTTTAGGACCCGAGCAACGCCCCTGTCCCCCAGTAAAGTTATATAGTTCCCCTTAAGTTGAAATATAGTTTATATGGCTCCCAGTAGGTAGGGTGTAGTTATAGGTTCCCCCAGTAGATATACAGCGCAATTATATAGGTTATACCCCTATGGTATAGAAGAAAGGTTATATGTCCCCCATCGGTATATAGATAAGCTTATAGGTCCCCCCAGTAGATTACAGGCAATATAGGTTTCCCCAATTGGTATATAGAAAGTATCGTGTCCCCCAGCGGTATATAGATAAGTTGATGAGAGTCCACCAGCAAGGTATATAGATAGTTATAGGTTGGTTTTCCCCGAACCAATTAAGGTAATATAGATATTTATCTGGGTCCCACAGCACTGTATAAAGGTATAAGCTTATAGGTCCCCGGCAACATTTACAAGTAGATATATAGCGTCCCCCTGCACATATATAATAAATTATAGCGTATCACCTGCACAGTTATAATACATTAGAGCATCCCCTGCACATTTAGTAATACATTAGAGCGTCCCCCTGCACATATTATGACATACATTATAGCCCGCGCCTCCCCCTGGCGCAATTATAAAAATGCTATAAGTCCCCTGCACATTTATAAAGGTAAATTATAGAGTCCTTCTGCACATTTATAAGTAAATTATAGAGTCCCCTGCACATTTTAAAAGTAAATTATAGATCCCCTGCACATTTATAAGTAAAAGTTATAGAGTCCCCTGCACATTTATAAGTACCATTATAGAGTCCCCAGCACCTTTATAATCAAATTAATTTCCCAGAAGTGCGATTGACTGGAGTTACATTGTGTTGGTTCATTCCCTTGATTTTTTTCGATCCAGTGTATAATCCTATAGCACCTATTCTGGCGATATAATTTGTCTCCAATACTATCTCATTGGTTTTACTGTCTGCATAATCCTCATGTTCTTTCCTTTTGTCTCTCTTTTTTCCTTTATAATCTTTACAAGATGGGTCCCTATTATCTCCTCTAGGAGCTCCTCTGTGATCCACATTTTCCATATCACTTCCTCTTTCCACTGTTCTCTGACCTAATGTGTGTACTTTTCCCCTCACTGTGTCATATAATTGTATATCCTTATTATCTTCTCATTAAGGTCCACTGCCTCATCCCCTTTATTTGCTCTCCTCTGACTCCTGGTTTACTCCTTCCACTATTGTCCTACTTTCTTTTACTATACATCGTCTCTTGTCTCCTTACAGTTTTCTATGTTCTGGTTCTAGCCACGTTCCCTTACTCCATGATACGCTTTATACGTTAATGTTTCTTGGTTCCATCCGCTGTTCCCTTACTCTTGTCTACGTTTCCTAAGATTCTAGCTCTTAGAGTCCCGCTCCCTTCCTCTCTGCTTTAGGTTGCTTAACTCCAGATCCGGGCAAGTGGACGTTGCCGTAGGTTAGTATCGCGAGAGTTATCAGAGAGTGAACTGCGCCTCGCCGGGAGCCCGCTGCTCCCTGCCGCCGTCTGCAGTGATTGCTTAGCAACTGCTAGCAACTTGACAAGTAACAATTGGCGGCGGGCGGCGGCGGCGGCGGCGGCGGGGGGGGACGGGAACTACCCCCAGCACAATGTATTCAGCCCCCCAGCACAATGTATTCAGCCTCCCCCCCCCCCCTGCACAATGTATACATCCCCCCGAGCACATGTATTCAGCATCCCCCCCCTGCACATGTATTACACCCCTCCAGCACAATGTATTCAGCCCCTCCCTCCAGCACATGTACTTCGAGCCCCCCAGCACATGTACTCGAGCCGCCCTCAACCACACATGTTACTCAGGCCCCCCACTCACTTTCCCTGTGTCCTTGAAGAGCAGGCACAATCTTCCTCTCCTCCAGCCCATTCCATTCATTCATATTCAATTCCATCCATTCTCTCGTCTCGTCTCTCTTCTTTCTCTCTCTCTCTCTTTCTCTCTTTTCTCCTCTCTCTTTCTCTCTCTCTATCTCTTCTCTTCTCATCCTTTCCCTCTCACTCTCTTTCTCCTCTCTCTCTTTCTCCTCTCTCTCTTTCTCTCACCTCTTCTCTCTCTCTCTCTCTTTCCATCTCTCTCCTCCTCTTCTTTCTCACCCTTATCTCTCTTTCCGACTCTCTCTCTTTCTCCTCCTTTCCTCTCTCTCTCTTTCGTCTCTTCTTTCTCTCTTTTTCATCTCTTTTCTCTGCCCTCTATTCCACTCTCTCTCCTTCTCTCTTTCTCTACTTCTTTCTCTCGTCTTATCTCATCTCCACTCTCCCCTTCATTCTTTCTCTTTCCATCCGTGCATCTCCTATACTCTCTCTCCCTCTCTTTCTTTCCCTCTTTTCTCTCTTCTCTCCTCATCCTCGCTCTCTCTCTCTCTCTCTCTCGGAGCCGCTGTAATCAACCCCAGCTCCGGGTCAGATGAAAAAAAAAAGTAAGAAAAAAACCAAAAACATCAACCTCCTGCCGTGCCGCCCCCTGAAAGGTGCCACCCTAGGCACCCACCCACGGGTGCCTAGGTGTGCATAATACGCGACCTTGCAGGAGGATAACGATCCGTCCTGCCTTCTCCCTGTACATGCAGCTGCACTGTGCAATGGTTGTGCAGAGTCAGAGGCTAATCGCCGGGCAAGGTGGGCGATCGCCCGTTTCTAGGATCAGCCCTGGTCATTGGCAATTTCAGGGCCCTATACAGCTGAAGCATCTGGGCCCCGGCCCATTAACATTTCCCATCTTTCACCATTTCATCTTGCGACCTGGTGGCACCCCTGGGTGTCAGCCGAGAATGGGTCAGATTGTGACCACCCTACAAGACTTGGGGCTCATTCACATTGGCATGGTGCTTATTCAGCTCCTTCAGTGGTCGTACAGACTTCATGCACTGCTGCACAGCATGGCTTGTGGACTGTATGGGAGAGCTGTATTTGGTGTGAAACATGAGCTCACTGGAGCAAAGATCCTAGTGTTATTCCCCACCCCCCCCCCCACCCCACCCTTAATTGAAACGCAGTTTCCTGTATGTTTCAGATTTTGCTGCAGATACACAGGTAATCCACAGCCGTACCTTGCAAGTACAGTGGGGCTTTGTTGTAGATGTTGTCTTCCTTATTGAGTTAAGAAAAAAAAATCTGCAATATTTACCCGACATAAGGTGATATGCTGGGGATTTTAAATCCGCACTGCAGGTCAGTCTATGTGTAGACGGATCTTTTCTGCAGCATGTAGAGGAGATGTCAAAATCTCATTGACTTCTCGCTTCCAAATTGAAGATGGCACAGACAGGAAAGCATCTCTGTTTTATGGTTAATTAGAATAAGATTATATAATTATGTATAGTAACTATAATAATAGATATATATATATATATTTATATATATAAATACAATAATTAGGTAAAATGGATAATAATTTATACTTAATATATTTAGCGAGTAATGCTGTGGATTACCTGTGTATCTGCAGCGAGATCTGAAACATACAGGAAACTGTGCGTTTCAATTAAAAAAACACTACTCCACATCAGACAAGTTAAGATGTGAATTCAATAGAGTATATATAAAAGCCAGCTGACATTGAGATGGAGCACAAAGCAAACACAATACTGGAAAAGAGTTGCTTCACACATTGCTTTATTCATTGCCCAAAATGCGGGGTTTTTTGATGTATACTATATATATATATATTATATAATATATATATATATATATATATATATGGTAGGGGATTGGGGAGTAGCCGTGGTGGTGTCGTACTCCTGGGTTAGACGGCTACAGTGCCTGTCCACTCTAACTCAACAACTAGGAAAATCCTCCCTATCCACAGTGCTGCCTATTACCAGTCACCAAAAAGCAGCAGTGTCACTGTTACCTATTACATAAATCTCCCACAGCTTTAGCGAGTTCACCTGTCCCCAGGCCTGAGAGAGAGGAGATTGTCTGCAGAATCTGGCTTATATGAGGAAAGACGCACCTAAACTTTAATCAGGCTGCCCAAAGCCGACCTGGACTGCCCAGTGGAGTGGGGTCCCACCCTTGCTATCCCCACTCCAGCAAAAACCATAGCGCCTTTACCATGGGTTTTACTAAAGCCCTCACATATAGAGATCTAATAGATCACTGACATTTTCTTTCTTCTGGTTTGCCTGCTTACCTGGCAGGACATAAAGTATCTTGGTCAATATACCTTCCCTCTATGAGCCAGTCCAGACACTCTGTTACAATATCGTATATATATATGTAGATGAATATATGAATAATACTGTTCTAATATATAAATATATACTAATAATATATAATATAAGTACACTATCACACACACACAGCAAAAAACCCATTCTGCAGAATAATACCATGTGTGAAGTATTGTGTTTGCTTTGTGCCCAAGTCTCAGCTGCCATTTATAACACTATTGTATTCGTCTAAACAATGAACATTTCCCCAAACTGGCAGTCTGGAATGTCTTGCCCAACCAGAAAGTACTTTATCCTAAAGTAAAACAAGGGTTGATGTGACATGAAGAAATACCAGGGGCTTTCTATGTGCTTAAACTGGCCAATTAAGACAACTGCAATGTCCCCAACTGCATGCTATAGACACGTAGAACCTATCTGTGTGGACCGACAAGATTAGTAAATTAAATGTAGTAAGGTCATACCGGCATCCTTCTGTGTGATTGCATCCGAAAAGGGTTCATTACTTGAAGTAGCACAATTCTTAAATATTGCTAGGAAAACCCAGAACAAATCATCTGTTCACAAAAATAACTCAGGAAAAAGTACAGTAGCGTCCAATAAATTAATTGGGTCAAGTCATGCCAAAATGACATCTTTCCCAAAAAAGAGGAATTTAAATGATAAAATGTATGATCGTGCGGAGGGAAAATAATTTTACATGTAAAACAAATTCCATACAAATTTCACATCACAAATACAGCTAAAACAAATGTCCTTTCTTTCAGCTGAGATAAATTCTTCCTCTTTGCATGATATTATCAAAATTCTGGGAATTCATATGTCCACATTCAAAGATCAGTCTTGGTCCATGTCCTTCAACTGAATTTTTTCTCAAAATCCTTGTGCCTCCCTTGTATATAGTCTCCCAAAAAAAAATAGGGATCTAGCAAGAGAACAAAGAGTGACTTTTAATGACTATATTTACTATTTTGCCATAGGCAAACAAACTCTATCAGTTCTCAATCTATAAGACACTAAAACAAAATTTTTTATTATGTATAACATTTCCCTTGATACACACTTTTAAAAACCTGATTTTAACCCCCAATTTATCCTTTTTCTAATTTGTAAAGGAATAACTTCCTTTTTTATTATCTTGGGGGAAACCACCTTTTAACAGGGGTATTTATATTTACAGTGTTTTTACTAACTCAATGGGTTCAACATTTATTTGGGCTTCATCCCTATCTGATGGAATAAAACATATAGGTTTCCTTTGGGACCCTCTCGGGGTTAAACGTAGAAAGGGTTTGGAAATCACAAATTGAAGTCATGCCTGACCCCCCCAACATGTTTCCCAACTAAATGGTTCATTAGGAGTAGGGGGCCCGGGTTTTCCATGTGGCTAGCTCTTTTCCCTTTTTTACCCTTTTGGTACACCCCCTATCGGTGCCCCCCAATTTGGGGCCCCCAGAGATTCAACAATACCCATTCCCCCCTTTTACTCCCCTGCATGAGGGCCGGACTGGGAATAAAAATCGCCCCGGCACAAAGCCCCCCGCAGCCCACATCAAAAGCTTAAAAAATTCCCTTGTTCTCCCACCTCACCCCTTTCTAAAATAACTACACTGTAAAGTGCCTTCATACAAAAGTATTTTTTGATGTGTTTTGGTGCGTTTTTTTTGCAAAAGGCGAAAAGTTAATGGTACATTTCTGCACAAAAAAAGATCAAAAAAATTTCACCAAAACCCCTCCGGTGAAAGGGCCTCACACAAGCAAGAAAGAAACAGTGGGCAAGAAACCCCCCCATCCAGGTCGGGGCACTTGCTTTAAATCCGGGACAAGCCCCCAATGAACAAAATAAACCCAACATAACCTCAAAACCCCCCAATCCACATCACCATAGTCGGGACCTCACATAATACAGCACTGATTAAACAGAAGTAAATTTCCCCCGACACAGGACTACTGAGACGTCTCTCTGATGGGATTGTTTTTCTCCCTTTTTTTTTCCTTTGGCCCAAACCCCATGATCTTCCCGAGATCGTTCCTTCCCTTTCTTCTCTGCCGGTTCGCATGCAGTGTTTTTTTCTCCCGTCATACTGTCCTGAGAATTTCCCCAAATACATTTGACCCTCTTTTTTCGCAAATTTCCATTTTAATTCCCCAAAAAGGTATGTTAACCCCAAAAAATTTTAAATTAAAAAAAAATGTCGTAAGTGGCATGTAAAATAGGTAGCCCCCATTGGTGTAAACAGGGCCTTCCCCCATTTAATTTTGGAGGAAGCAGGGCCACCCCTGTAATTATCCCCCGTAAAAAGCCAGGGAGCTGGGGTGCCCACAGTAACTGCCAGGTATCTGGGGCTGCCCCCAGTAAATGCCAGGTATTGGGGGCCCCAGGAACTAGCCGGGACTGGGGTTTCCCCCGTAACTAGCCCGGGAGCTGGGGCTGCCCCATAAAAGCCCCGGTGTGGGGGGTGCCCCCCGAACAGCCCGGTAGCTGGGGTGGGGCCCCGTAATACCAGGTGGGGGCTGCCCCCCAGTAACAGCCCGGGACTGGGGCTGCCCACGAATCAGTCGTAGGGCCAGTAATTAGCCGGTGAGCCAGTATAACCAGCAGGCCAGTATGTAGGGAGGAGGGCCATTGTAAGCCGGGGGCCATAGGGAAGCAGGCGGGCCCGTATTAGCAGGGGCCACTTATAGGTAGACGGGGGATTTTAAAAGGTAGACAGGGTGGGATATAGGGAGACAGGGCTGGGATATGGTAGGCAGGGGCATATAGGTAACAGGGCTGGTATTGCTAGACGGGTGGTAATATAGAAGGGCAGTATATAGGTAGCCCCGGGGAATTTATAGTTTAAAAAGGGTGGTATTAGGAGCAGGGGTTATAACTAGAAGGGCTTTTGTGCCAGGCAGGGGGGTAGTAGTATTTAAAAAATAAAAAAAAACAATCTTTCCCGATGTCTTTCCCCCTTTCCCGGACGGCCCCCGGGAGCAGTGTGCGGGCGCGGGGCGGGGCGCCAATGCGTCATACTCGTGCCCGCCCGCGGCCCCCTAGGAGCTGAACAGACGGGATCGAGATCCCAGTGTTTTGCCCGGCGTGCTTGCACCCCCCGGTGCAGGCGGCGGCCGTGATGGCTTCATGGGTGGGTCTTTGGGCCCGGGCCTGATTGTGTGGCGAGGGGGTGTAGATCCCCCGCCACGGGGTCCGGTCGCTGATGCGACATTTGGCCCCGCCGGCGCCCCGGTTTGGGGGCCCCCCGTGGGGGGAAAACCGGTCCCCCGGCGGGCGTTTAGAGACGGGCCCCGCGGCCCCCGGGCCCCACGCCCCTGGGGAAAAGCCCGGTTTTTTCCCTGTGGGCATCTGGCCTGGGCCCGCATGATACTGAAAATATTTACTGCTGCTGCGTTTTTTAAAAAACATTTCCCCAGGGAAAATTTTACCATCTCCCTAGCGGGGGGGGTTGCGCCCTTCTTACATGGCCCCCACCCCCCAAAAGTCCAATGGCTTTCTGCCCCAAATGTGATGGACTTTCCGTCCAACTTCCCCCACTTATTTGGGCTGGCGCTCACCCAGAAGGGGCTAAAGCAAAATTTGGTATTTCATTTTACAGCACATATAATTTGTCCTCCCATAAACCTTTTCCCCTTCTATGTTTAATATGCAATTCATTGGGAATACGTCTCCATTAAATTTTCACTTTCTTTTTTCTTCCTAAACCCTTTTCCTCTGATCTAAATACATATTTATTTTTAATAAACTTGGGCCTTTTGATTTTCCCGCCTCCCCTCCTGTAATTTCCCTTCCATTTCCCCACTAAGTTCTTTCTTAAGGGTTTAGCTGTTACAAATTATTACTTACCCAAAGGAAATGTGCAGAAATGCTTGTACTTTTATGCTCTATTGTATTTGTACATGTATTTGTGGTTAGCCAAAAATTATGCGTCGGGAAAAACAAAAAATGTATAAATAAAAAGATGGTAATTTTTTCTCCCGAACGGTCTCGTCATTGCAACGTAAGTTAATTTTATATGATTTTGTTTTCTAAAAATTCTTATGCAAAATAAAAATTTTATCCCCAATTTTTTAAATGAAACTGGGCCCATGTGATTAATATTATCATCATTGCAAAATACTGGGAAAGTGAGGGACAAAGAGGGGGCAGAGGGGGCAGGAGGAGGGTAAGGGAAGAAAGAAAGAAACAAAAAAACTAAAACGTATGTGAACTCTGGTGCTCCCACAGTCATATATTCAACCATGCCCACACCACTGACCGGACTTTATCACATATATTATGTTTCTTCAAAAATTATATAGGGAATCAGCAGGATTAAATAAATGCTGATAATGAAAAGCCTTCATTTAGGCCTTTTGGGTTCAATCTATTGAGTCTATATATCCATCTTACCTCTTCCTGTAATAAAACTATATCTAGATCGCCCTTTCTTTCCCCTAGCTTTTTCACACAGATGCCCCAAAATTTTAACACCTCTATTTCACCATTATGTACTTCCAAAATGTGTCTCGCTAGGGAGATGTCACTTCTAGTTTTAATAGTACTTAGATGTTTCGAGATCCGACGATGAAACTCCTGTATGGTTTTTCCCACATAGATTTGGGGCAGGTACACATAGCCCCATAGATCACCCCTCTGGTTTTACAGTTGATAAATTGTCTTATCTCAAATCTTCTCTTATCAATGGGATTAACAAATTCCTTAGTTTTCCATATGAATGGACAAAATGAACAGTTGCCACAAGGATATGAGCCTACCACTGGAGACTGTAACCATGTTTTTTTGCTATCTCCCTCAAAGTGACTATGCACAAATTCATGCCTAAGATTTTTTCCTCTTCTATATGCGAAACTAGGATATTTTGGAATTGCCTCAGAGAGTACCGGATCTGCTTTCAGAATGTGCCAATGTCTTCTAAGTATACGTCTAAGATTTACTTACCGAAATCTGTATTTCCATGAGTCCTCAGGCAGCACACAATGGGTTAATATCCTCCTCAACCCAGCTGACAGAAGGAAAAGAAACGAGCATCAGGTTCAATTAATTCAAGCACTAATTGGTTCCACCTCACCCATATAAGCCCTCCTCAGACAGTGAACAGACCTGTATCATTTAAAGTAGTAAGACACTTTTTTTTTTTTTTATATAAGGGTGGGATCCCTGTGCTGCCTGAGGACTCATGGAAATACAGATTTCGGTAAGTAAATCTTAGACTTCCCCTTCGTCCTCAGGCAGCACACAATGGGATTTCCAAAGCAGTACAAAATGCAGGGGTGGGGGACAGCATCCAAAATGTGCATTCTCTAAAGTACAGATTTATGCCAAAGATCGTAGAGAATACTAAGAGCTACTTGGTAAAAATTTACATCTAATAATGTTTTATTTTATTGGCAATACAGGACGCTATGTAACACAAAGAAGGTGTTGGCTCTTTTCTCTCTACCAATGACGTTCTTATTCGCTCACTACACTGAAGTCATTGCCACAGGACCAGTGGCAGCATCTTTGCTGACTTTTGTTTGTTTTTTTTTGCTAAAGAGGTCTTGTAAGTGAAAACAAACAGACTTCCATGATCTTCATTGTATTGACTCATAAGTTAAGTTTACGTTTCCTGAGGTTAACAAAGGATTGAGGCAGTTCACTCAAAGGAGAATCTAGAAGAAAAATCTGATAAAGATTCTCCTGGTTATATACTTGTATTAGTTGCCACATTGATGGACTCCGCATATTTAAATAGTTAAAATATAAAAAGACGCACCGCCACCTCAGCGGTCCAACCCAACAGCCAATTCGACGTGAATATATCAAGCCCAAACTGAAAGAGCGCTCACTGGCACCCTGCCCTTTTGTGGGAACTTAGGTTCCAGACCTGACGAGACGTTGCACTTTTACCTTTGTCTTTCGAGGTTCGCTTGGAATTAATCTATTATGGAACCGAAAAGTAGAAGATAGTCGCGCACATTATGTAATCTCCATTCTTGGTAAGATAAATCTTGTTACTTTCCTTTACCTCGGGGGTTCTTTAGATGAACCCTTGACGGAGCGGTAAAATGGAGAATATTCCTCGCATATATAGTTAATATTCCTAGGAGTTCTCTTCTTGAGCATTTGAGTTGGACCTTCACACCACTCTTGTTACAGAGTATATTTCCTCTCATATTGATAGTAATATCCCTACGAAAGTTCACTTCTATGGTGCATTTGTGTGCGCCATTCACACCCACCTTGGTGAAGGTATGTGAGCCACTGGAAGGAGAGTGATGGGATTTCTATAGAAAATCAAAGTGATGATGTGGTAATAAACTCCATGGGCTGAGGGCTAAACCAATGTGCAGAAGGTTATACAAGCCATTGCTAGACTAAACCTTGCCAGACGCTTTGCTGGACACTGGCAGGTTTTAGAATTTACCATGAACTGGTTGTAGCGGACATAGATTAGAAGATCTCTTCATACATGAGCAGTGTTTAGATTTATTTTCTGCAAGATACACACTGTATGAGAGGACTTAGTCACTTTCCAGTATAACAATTGGAAAAAAATTATCATGGCCCCGTGTTTTATTTATATATACCCCTGAGACTTTAAGAATAGAGGGACAAGACATAAGACCCATAATTTGTATATCCTTCTTCCAGCGAATGAAGAGAGACCTGTGCCAAGAAGATCATATCTAGGCCAGGGAGCACACTTCTATTATTCTCAAGCACCACTTCTAGAGGTCTAGAGAGGAGATGCATAGAAGACTAGGTCAACACCCTAAATCCTGACCCTTAAACTGAAGTGAACTCTTCTTTTGATTCAGAATATATTCAGTCAGATTTCAGGAACTTTACCAGTAACAAGAAGCCCTTATGCAATAGTTGGGCATGTCTAGAAAACTGCACCTGTTGGTCCTGACCTTTGTAGCAGCCTTATCACCGAAGCTGAGGTTCTCATACCTTTCTGTTCAAGTTGCTTTAAGGTGTGCCCGCTGGTCTATTGGGAACTAATAACCCTATAGTTAGTATAAAAATGTTAAAATAAGAACTAAGCGATGAAGCTTGTTGAACCATTGAGGAGGAGAGTTCTTTGGAGGAGACCACCACACTCTAAATTCAATGATTGGAGATAGCATGGATTTGTCAATCATGACAGGATCAAATCTATGTTTAAACATTGGGTGAGATTTTCTCAATTCAGGTGGGAGGCTGGCCACCCTGCTAATATCTTTCCTTGCGAGGCCAAATTAATTTGCATCTAAAAAGTATAACTTGTTTAGTATGCTGAGAATGTTTCCTGCTGGAAAAGGACCGAGTAGACTAAACTTGGGTTAGAGCCATACAGAATGGATAGCAGAGACAGTCCCATAGACTATTTGGTTCACAACAGATTACCATAGAACTCCAACCAGCTTTTTTTTTTTTCTCTCTCTTCCTTCTTCCTTTGCTCTTGGATTATTAGCAATAAACCTCTGTGGAAAGGGGTGGATTTGAAAATCTGTGGTGCTGAAGAAGCTCTGAGTAGGCTTAATGTGATGGACACAGCTTTTGAGTAGGGAAATTGTCTCCAATCTGATTTGATGCTTTTAGGATCACATACAACTCTAGTGTAGTTATAGTGAGTAGTTGTTTGGCGATTTTTATCGACAAAAGTTGAAATTTAACAAAAGGGTTTTTATGGTGATCGAAATTTCCAGGGTCATGCGCTAATTAAAGGTTTAAAAAATTTTGCCCTATTTTATTAAGATCCGCCTTTTTTCGGCCCCCTTTCCCGTAATTTTGGCGGCCCGCAAATCAGATTACAGAATAGAGCAGGGTGAGATGTGTGTTTCGAAGGTTTATGACTGGGGTGTGTATGGTTGCGATTTTGGGTGGAAAAACCCCTTTCCCCCGTTTTCAATTGAAAAGCTTTTTCCCGTTTCCCGCTCGGGGTCTCTCGCGTCTCATAGGGATAGGACCCGCGCCCGCCTGTGGCCAAAAAAATCAGCCCCAAATTAGTCTTTTTTTCCCCAAAAAGGGAAACCCCCTTTTCTTTTTGCCTGGGATCCTTCCAAATTTTGGGTTTGATTAGAGATTTTAAAATTTTTATGTAGGGTTTGTAGAGAATTTTAAAACGCATCTTCCGCTGTAAATTCACGGCTGGGAGGGGGGGGGGGGGGGGGGCCCCAAAGGGGAACACAGACAAGCTTATCTATAAAAAAACATGGATAAAGTTTTACCCAAAAACTTTGGGGTAGCATGGTAGTGGAATATCTTTTTTATTAACAGTTTGCTATTGAAATTTTTCCTGGATATTTTGGGCAGCCTGAAATTTTTATAGGATAACCCTCATTTTTAGGAAAAAGCAGGTTCTTTGTTAGTGAAAAAACTCCACTTTTTTTATCAGTTTACATTTAGTAGGTGTTCAATTTTTAACCCCTTACACCGTGCCCGTTTTATTATACCTTGACTTAAATTACAACCAGAAAACTTGGGAAGGGGCTGCCCCAAGGGGTTTTTTGTTGCCCCAAAAAAAAAACCCGGATCGTACGGAAAACATCAAGTTTCGTGTTTTTTGGGCTTTTGCCCCAACCCAGCACTGTTCATTGACGCCCGCATTACGTAAATCTTAAAACAGCCCTTTCTTTTTTACCCCAGGTGAATTGAAAGGTTTCCCCAAAAAAACCGTTTATTTTTTTCAAAAAATAACGTTTTTTTTAAGTGGTTTTTTTGAATTTTTGGGGCACCCCGCCCCTGTTCATTGACCCCAGAAAACTAATAAATTTTAAAACAGCCCAAATTTTTTATTCACCACAGGTGAATTGAAAGGGGCAAAAAATACCGTTTTTTTATAAAACAAAAATTTCGTTAGTGTTTTTTGGGGCTTTTGCGCCAAACCCCCCACTGTTCATTGGCCGCATTACGTAAATTTTTTAAAAAAAGCAATTTTAATATTTACCACGGGGAATTGAAAGGGCAAAAAATCCCGGTTTATTATATAAAACATAACAGTTGGTTTTTTTTTACTTTTGCCCCACCCACCCACTGTTTTTGGGATCCCGGCATCTACGCTAAATCTTAAAACACCCAATTTCTATATTAAACCACAGGTAAATTTAAAAGGGTGCAAAAAAACCGTTTATTATATAAAAACTTTTAAAACATTTTAAGTTTTTTTTGATTTTTGGCCCCACCCGCACTGTTAATTGACCCCAGCTTTACGTAAATTTTTTAAAACAGAAAATTCAAATATTCACCACAGGTGACTTGAAAGGTGCAAAAAAATCCCTTTTATTATAAAAACATAACGTTACGTTTTTTTTGGGACTTTTCCCGAACCCAGCACTGTTCTTTTGAGCAGCTCTACGTAAATCTTAAAACACCCAATTCTATAAAAAACCCCCAAGGTGAATTGAAAGGGGCCAAAAAATACCGTTTATTATATAAAACCCATAACGGGTTACGGGGGTTTTTTGACTTTTTTGCGCACCCCCCTGTTCATTACGGGGCAAAAAGTAAATTTTTAAAACAGAAATTCTTTTATTCAAAACAGGTGAATTGAAAGGTGAAAAAATTTTCCGTTTTTTAATATAAAAAACATAAAGTTAGGTGGTTTTTTTGACTTTTGCCCCACCCAGCACTTTTCCCATTGACGCGTCATCAAAGTAAATCTTAAAAACCAATTTTTTTCCCACCACAGGTGAATTGAAAGGTGCAAAAAAAAGTTTATTTTATCAAAAACATAAATTTACGTGTTTTTTGACTTTTGCGCCCCCACCCATGTTAAATTGACCCCAGCACCCCTACGAAAAATTCTTAAAACAGCAATTCTATATTCCCCCACAGGGGGAATTAAAAGGGCCCCCAAAAAATACCGTTTATTATACCAAAAAAAATAACAGATACGTTTTTTTTGGGAAACTTTTGCCCGCCCCAGATTTGTTGATGGACCCCTTGCAGTTAAATTTGAATCCAGCAATTTTGTTTTGATTAGGGGGGGTTTTGAGAATAGCTGTGATTTGCCGTTTTTTAATAAGAGGATTTTCCCCCAAAAACTATTAAATACCTTCTAAAATTTTTTATATTTTAAAAACATGGAGCGAAATCCCAGGTGGTAAGCAAAAGAAAAAGAGGGGGGTAGCACATGGAGGAAAGAGGTCGAGGAAAAGGTGTTTCCTTTCCCAGTGGGGCCCGGAAAACCCCACGCATGCCAGGGATCGTTCAGTTCCCCGGGACCGTCAGGCCTGTCAGCTGGGTCGGGGCCCCCTGTGAATTAAGTAACGAAAATCGTCCCCAAATCTGCCTTCAGTGGTTAAGGCAACCTCCCAATCTAGCAGTCTTACCTCCGTCCTCGCAGTCAGGGGCCCCCCAAATGTGGGCACCCGGCTTATCAGCATCCGCCCAAACATGAAGCAGCCAAATGTCAATCTTTGTACCCAACCACTGTGGATAATCCATTGTTAAAAGACCTCTTTGATGACAAAATGCGGTTGGGGTAAAAAGGGCCATGTTAAAAGTTTCAAGAGGTGATTTAGACTCCCTCTGCCGCCCCAGTTACTGATGCCATCAGGGAGGTGAAGGAAGCCGGTTAAATCAAAAAAAAATTTCCCGGGCGGTGGGCCCAAAGCCTTGAAAGTCCCCCTTTGCTTGTAGCCCGCGCTTCTGGATCCCAAAAAGTCAGGACGACCAAGCCCACCTGTGTTGAGGGGAGGATGATGATGTGGACATTGGGACCTTCCTGGTTTTTTCCGCCAAAATTTTCCCTTCCCAAACGCTTCATCAGGGGGACGAGGAGGAAGACGATGGGGTAGTGTCAATAGGGTCCCGCCCCCAAAAAGGGAGGGGGCCCGGTGAAGAAGCCCGCTGATATGATTCCCCCAGCCACGGTCACCCGAAAAACCCCCGCCCTCGTTATCCCTTTCAAAAAGGTCCAGGCCCCTCTCAAGCCTGGGCCTTCTTTGACCCAAGCCTCTGATTACCCCCGATTTTCTTAGGGCCGCCTTTGCCGTAAACGTTTTAAGTAGGGGCAAGAACCTTAAAGTGGTTAACCACCACCAAAATGTCTGGGTCACTTTCCCAGGGAATGATGAGTTGAAATGGAGGGAACATTGGGCCCCAAAAAAAGGGCCCAGCCGACGCCGGGCCCCCCAACCCATTTGTCACCCCCTTTGGGTCTCCGCCTCCTCCTCCTTCCGCCCCCACCCAAGCGTTCCTAAAGTCCCCATGTCTCTCAGAGTCATGATAAGGGTTAACCCTCCGCTTCAGCCTCCCCCGTCGCCCCGGAGTACCCCCAAGCACCACCAGAAAACCCACCCTCCCCTTTTTCCCCTTCCCCCAGTTTGACGACCCCCCACCCCCCGTACAGCCCCCAGTCTAGCAGCCGCCTTCTGTCTTCCAGGTTTGGGAGCAGAAGAAACCATTTCCCCAAAACCCTTCCCAAAACCCAAAAAAGGTGAAGCCCGGCTTTGCCAGGTTTTGGCCTTGGAAATGTTGCCCTTTCCCTTTGGGTGGAAAACAGATGGGGGTTCCGCAGGGTCATGGCCCCCCCCTGCCCCCAAAAACCAGACCCCGGCGGGCATTTTCTTTGCCAGAAAAAAAGCCGTTCCCTCCCCGGGCCCAGCCAGTGTAATTTTAAAATTTCAAGCGGGTTGCCCTTGATCTGGGGTTGGGAAAAAGTCCACCCTCACCCCCGAACAGGGGGCTAGTAAGCAGGGCCCAAAGGGCCCGCTATTTCTCTGTGACAGCTCACTGGGTTTGAGCTGGGTGGATGTTTCTGGGGGTGACGGGGGTTTTTCAGGTCGGGCCCGGCCTTCAAAACCCCCAAGGGATGGTGAGGGCTTTTTCCCCAAAAGGCCCTCTGGGGGCCCAATCAGGGTGCTCAGGGGCCAACCGGGCCCGTTTTTAAATTAATCTCCCTTGGAGACCGCCACACACGGGTTTAAAGGAGCCGTGGAGGGCTTGGGCCCCAACGAGACCGACCCGCTGGTGGGTGACAAGAACCTTGTGCCGGGCCCAAGGTGGTGTGGGGAAAAACGGAAAAAATTTCTGGGGGCCCCCCTTAAAAATCGGTAGGGGGGAAAGCACATCCCTTCCCTTTGGACATGCATAAACCTTGGGAATTCCAGAAATTTCTAAAGAGCTACCCGGGTCTGGATTGCCCCCGGGGAAGAAGGCTCGAGGTTGAGTTGGGCACCCCGGGGCCGTTCGCCCCCTCCCTTCGTCCCGCCTGGCCTGAGTTGAAAGCGTCAGCCCCGGCCCCCTGTAAAACCTTTCTCATTGTTGACGTGGAAAAACACGCGGGGAATTCCCCCCTCCCCATCCCTCCGCGATTGTGGCAGCAGCGAAAATGCCATTACGCAGTACGAAGTGACACAGGGCCCCGGGACAACCCGCGGAAAGGGCCCCTCGGGGTTTTTGAACCCCCAAAGGGTGGAGGCAGGTGAAAGAGTTCCCACCATCCTTCCCGGGTTTTAAAGAAGCCAAAAAAATGGTCAGTGGACAATCCCCTTGTCGCATGGTTTGGGGTTTTTTTGGAAAAAAAAAACAAACCCCCCGGGGGGGGGGGGGGATTTTCCCCCCCAAAAACCCCCCCCCAAAATTTTTTTTTTTTGGGGGGGGGGTTTTTTTTTTTTTTTTAAAAAAAAAAAAATTAAAAAAAAAAAAAAAAAAACCCAAAAAAAAAATTTTTTGGTAAAAAAAATTTTTTTTAAAAAAAAAAAAAAAAAAAAAAAAAATAAAAGTATTAAGAAAAAAAAAAAAAAAAAAAAAAAAAAAAAAAAAAAAAAATTTTTAAAATTTTTTATTAAAATTTTCCCCTTTTTTTTTAAATTTTTTTAAAAAAAAATTTTTTTTTTAAAAAAAAATTTTTTTTTTTTTTTTTTTTTTAAAAAAATTTTTTTAAAAAGGGGGGGAAAAAACCCCCTTTTTTTTTTTTTTTTTTATTTTTTTTTTTTTAAAAAATCTTTTTTTTTTTTTTTTTTTTTTTTTTTTTTTTTTTTTTTTTTTTTTTTTTGGGGGGGGCCTTTTTTCCCCCAACCCCGGGGGGGCCGGGAAAAACCCCCGGGGTTTCCCAAAAAGGGGGGGGGGTTTTTAAAAGATGTTTTGGGGGAAAAATTTTGGGGGGGGGGGAAGGGGGGGTCCGGGAAGGGGGCCCCGGGGGGAAACCCCGGGGCCCCCCCCGGGGGCCCCCAAAAAGGGGCCCCCATTTTTTAAAAAAATTTCCCTTTACCCTTTTTTAAAATTTTAAAAAAAATTTTTTTTCCCCCCAAAAAGGGGGGGAAAAAAGGGGGGTTTTTTTTTTTTTAAAAGGGGAAAACCCCCCCTTTTTTTTTTTAAAAAAAAAAAAATTTTTTTTTTTTTTTTCCCCCCCCTTTTCCCGTTTGCCGGGGCCGGGGGGGAAAAAAAAAAGGGGGGTTTTTTTTTTTTTTTAAAAAAAAAAAGGGCCCCTTTAAAAAGGGGGGTTTTTTGGGAAAACCAAAAAACCGGTTTTTTTTCCCCCCTTTTTTTTTTTTTTTGGGGGGGGCCCTTTTTTAAAATTTTTTGGGGGTTTTTTGGCCCCGCCAAATTTTTTTCCAAAATTAAAGGGGCCCAAAAACCCCCCCCTTTTTTTTTTGGGTTTGGAAATTTTTTTTTTTTGGGGGTTTTTTTGGGGGGAAATTTTTTTTAAAAAGGGTTTTTCCCCTTTTCCCCCCCCAAAAAAAAAAGGGGGGAAAAAAATTTTTTAAAAATTTTTTTTTCTTTTTTAAAAAAAAACCCCAAATTTATTTTTTTGGGTTTTTTTGGGGGGGGTTTTTTTTTTTAAAACCCAATTTTTTTTTTTGGGGTTTTTTTTGGGGGAAACCTTTTCCCTTTTTAAAAAAAATTTTTTTAAAAAAAAATTTTTCTTTAAAAAAAATTTTTAAAAGGTTTTGGGGGGATTTTTTTTTTGGGGTTTTGGGTTTTAAAAAAAAATTTTTAAGGCCTTTGTTTAAAAAAAAAAAAGTGGGGGGGGGTTTTTTTTTTTTTGGGTGGAAAAATTTTAATTTTTCCTTTGGTTTGGTATTTTAAAAATTTTCCCAAAAAAATTTTTAAAAAATTTTTTAAAAAAAAAAACCCAAAAAATTTTTTTTTTTTTAAAATTTTGATTTTTTTAAAAAAAAAAAATTTAAAAAAAATTTTTTTTAAAAAAATTTTTCTTTTTGGGGGGGGAAAAGGGGGTTTTTTTTTTTTTTTGGGGGGGTTTTTGGGGAAAAAGGAAAAAAAAAAGGTTTTTTCCCCCCCCTTTTTTAAAAAAAAAAGGGGGGGGTTTTGGGGAAAAGGGAAAAACCCCCCCCAAAAGGGGGGGTTTTTTTTAAAAAAAAAAAAAGGGTTTTTAAAAATTTTTTCCCCCCCTTTTTTTTGGAAAAGGAAATTTTTTTTGGGGAAGGGAAAAAAAATTTTTTTTTTGGGGGAAAACCCCCCCGGGTTTAACCCCCCAAAAAAACCCCCTTTTTAAAAAAAAAAAAAAAAAGGGGCCCCTTTTTTAAAAAAAATTTTCCCCCTTTTTGGGGCTTTTAAAAAAAAAGGGGGAAAAATTTTTTTTTTAAAAAGGGGGCCCTTTTTTTAAAAAAGGGGAAAAAAAAGGAAAAAATTGGGGGTTTTTGGGGGGTTGGGGAAAAAAAAAAATTTTTCCCAAGGAAAGGGAAAATGGGGGGGGAAAAAAAACCTTTTTTTTTTTGGGGGGCAAATTTTTGGGGGGGGCCCCCCCCCTTTTTTAATGTTTAAAAAAAGGGGGGAAAAAACCCCCCCTTCCCCTTTTTTTTGGGGGTTTTGGGGGTTTTCCCCGGGCCCGGAATTTTTTAAAAGGGGGGCCCCCCCCCCCCCCCCCTTTTTTTTCCCCCTTTTTTGGGGGGGGGGGTTTTTTTTTTTTGGGGAAAAAGGAAAAGGGGAATTAAAAAATTTTTTTTTTTCCCCCCCTTTTTTTTTTTTTGGGGGTTTTTGGGGGGGGTTTTTCCCCCCCCTTTTTTTCCCAAAAAAAAGGGGGGCCCCCCTTTTTTCCCCTTTTTTTTTTTTTTTGGGGCCCGGGGGGGGGCCCTTTTTGGGCCCCAAAAATTTTTTAAAAAAAAAAAAAAAAACCCCCCCCCTTTTTTTTTGGGGGTTTGGGGTTTGGGCCCCCCGAAAAATTTTTAAAAAAAAAAGGGGGGGGGGTTTTTTTAATTTTTTTTTTTTGGGGGGGGGGAAAAAGGGGCCCGGGGGGGAAAAAAAAAAATTTTTGGGGTTTTTAAATTTTTTTTTTTTTTGGGGGGGGCAGGTTTTTGGGGGGGGAAAATTTTTTTAATTTTGGGGAAAAAAAGGGGTTTTCTCCCCCCGGTTTTTTTGGGGGGGTTTTTTTAAAACCCCCCCGGGGGGGGGTTTTTTTTTGGGGGTTTAAAACCCCTTTTTTTTTTTAAAGGGGGGGGCCCCCCAAAGGGGGGGGGTTTTTTTGGGGGGGTTTTTTTTTTTTCCAAAAGGGGTTTTTTTTTAAAAAAAAATTTTTTTTGTGGGGGCCCCCCTTTGGGTTAGGGTTTTTGGAAAAAACCCCCAAACCCTTTTTAAAAAAAAAATTTTTTAAAAAAACCCCTTTTTTTTTTTTTTAAAAAATTTAAGGGGGTTTTTTTAAAAAAAAAAAATTTTTTTTTTTTTGGGTTTTTTAAGAAAATTTTTTTTTTTGGGGGGGGGGGAAAAAATTTTTTTTTTTTTTTAATTTTTTTTCCCCTTTTTTTTAATTTTTTTTTTTTTTTCCTCTTTTTTTTTTAAATTTGGGGAAAAATTGGGGGGGGGAAAAAAAAAAGGGGGTTTTTTAAAAAATTGTTTCCCCCCCCCCCTTTTTTTTTTTAAAAAAAAGGGGAAAAAATTTTTTTTAAAAATTTTTTTAAAAATTTAAAATTGGGGAAATTTTTTTAGGTTTTTATTTAAAAATGGGGTTTTTTGGTTAGACGGGGATATTAAATGTCCATTCAAGTAACATGAGGGTTTCAAACCCTACTGCCTTCGGGCACTTTTTAATTTGGGGGTGATGCAGGTTTAAGGGTCAGGCTGGGGTTTACAAGACAGGGATAGTAAATGGTCTGTGACTTTTTTTCTGTGACTTTTATAACCTAAGTTTGTTCCCTAAGATGTAGCACGTATCCTTTGACTGTTGTGGATGTTAATTTTCAGCTTCTCCAGCCTTGTTTGGGTGTAATAATGAAGGTGTTGTTGCTCTCCCATAGACTTTAATGGTCATCACGCATAATCGATGCTCATTATCGAAAAACCTTATCGATAGTGGCCGACTATTGACTATCGATCGATCTCGATAGCCAACGCAATCGCTCAACACTAATAGTGAGTACAACCTAAGAGGAAGGAAAGTCATTTAGAATAGTGGAAATATCTGTTATTACTATCTCCACTTGAGAATTTCTCTGAGAATTGGAGAACATACATTAAACAGTGGCGGACCAGACCTTTGTACATGAGGAATTATCTGATACCAAACTCCCCTTCAACAGCAATTGAATACATGAGGCTGAACCAGTCCTCAAGACACCTGGTTTGTTGTCTGAGCCCTGTAAACTGAAGGGACATCTGAGGCACGTTATAGAAAAAATAAGTATAAGGTTACTTCTCAATTGATACAGTTTAGAATCCATATGTTGGGAGCTTTCTTCTGGACCAGAGTGACCTTCCCTTTGGAATTAAAGACTTTTTATTTGTATTCAATTATTTTATGCTTTTCTCTCTTTTTTATTTATTTCTCTTCCTCTTCAGTCATGGAACTATCTGTGAGGCCTAAACTTGGTAGGGAGAAATGGGTGGGGGGATTAAAGAAGGGGTTTTTAAAAAGCTCTAGCTGTGACCATCCATTGCCCATAAGATCTTCTGGATGAAGCAGACAGTGCAATAGCTCTCATAAAGGCTTTATGATTTCTACAGGAAATACACCTCAATAACTGAGGCAGGCTCCCGGTTAGTGATATTCCACAATTATGCCATACTGAAAAATCAGGTTACTCCGATTCAGAGCTCTGGCAATGAGGAAAAAATGGCAATGAAGCCCAACAGGCCACTGCAGAAGGAATAACTGACTCTTGGTATAACATCAGTCTGAAGAAGAGAGCTAGTCCTCTCGAAAGCTCACTATCAAATATACTCAGTTAGCCTCTAAAAGGTATCGCCAGATTTCTTCACTCTTCTACTCTTGTAATACCCAGCATTCTCATTCATTTGGTCCTTTAGTAACGAGTCTGCATCTGAAGCAAACGTCTTTTGCTAGTATACTTTTTTTTTTTTTTTTTTAATATTATTATTATTATTTTAAGCCATATTATATATGCCAAATATTGCTTTCAGAGAACCAGAGCTCAATTTGTGTGGAGCGTTTGAAAAAAATAAATAAACTGCGGATTTTCCTCTGGATTTCCCCAGACTGCATTCTCAGACGTAAAACTGAGCCTATGAGGGTGTTGTTTTTGTGTTTTTTTTAATATGCTTTCACTGACATGAGCCTCCCAGTTCCACTGTCAATATCCGGGAACTACACAATAAAGGTAGATAGCGGAAACATTACCATTTCCTACAAAAGGCAAGAGTACTTGGGCCTGAACGGGCCAATAAACCTATGGGCCCCTTAGAGGCAAACTATATAGTTATGCCACAATCCCTTAAACAAATTTAAAAGGGTTCTGCATTGCTAGGAGCTCTGGTATTAGGCTATGGGAAAGGCTGATAGTAAGATTTAAGCGTTCCTGCTCCTTAGGGTAACTTAAAGGGGTTTTGCCACGATGTTAAATTGACGTGGGAACATCCCAAATGCAAATTAAAGCAAGTTTGTAATTATAAGTCATTAAAAAAAATGTACCATATTAGAATGGCCATCTCCTTTCTGTTTCAGTTGTGTACTGCTCATTGTTAGGGGCTCCGACCAGCACATTCCCTTCTTCTGGCCTGGCCGCGCTTGCTCAGATGAACCTTCTCTCTGTGATGGCTGGGCTTGGGAACGCGCATTGCCGCACATGCGTGCTCCCTCCCTGCCCGACCATCACATTCTTCTGTAATGTAGCTCGCAGTGCTGTAATTTCTCCCCCAAGTTCTCATCTCCACTGCGGCACCGTTCTCAGCCCTGTGTAAAAGCGCCTCTCCCCCGCTGTTAGCTGTCTCCTGCGATCTAAGCCCCGTAACCACACTGATGATCCCTGCTGCCAGTCATCTCTGTGTCCGCACTGCTCTATCTGTGTAATCACAGCTGATCGCTCCTCAAGCCCTCTCGATCTCCTCACTGCCCTCCGTGTAATCACAGCTGATCCCTCCTCAAGCCCTCTCGATCTCCTCACTGCCCTCCGTGTAATCACAGCTGATCGATCCTGCAAGCGATCTCAATCTCCTCACTGCTCTCTGTGTAATCACAGCTGATCCCTCCTCAAGCCATCTCGATCTCCTCACTGCTCTCCGTGTAATCACAGCTGATCCCTCCTGCCAGGCATCTCGATCTCCTCACTGCTCTCTGTGTAATCACAGCTGATCCCTCCTGCCAGCCCTCTCGATCTCCTCACTGCTCTCTGTGTAATCACAGCTGATCCCTCCTCAAGCCCTCTCGATCTCCTCACTGCCCTCCGTGTAATCACAGCTGATCCCTCCTGCCAGGCATCTCGATCTCCTCACTGCTCTCTGTGTAATCACAGCTGATCCCTCCTCAAGCCCTCTCGATCTCCTCACTGCTCTCCGTGTAATCACAGCTGATCCCTCCTCAAGCCCTCTCGATCTCCTCACTGCTCTCTGTGTAATCACAGCTGATCCCTCCTGCCAGGCATCTCGATCTCCTCACTGCTCTCTGTGTAATCACAGCTGATCCCTCCTGCCAGGCATCTCGATCTCCTCACTGCTCTCTGTGTAATCACAGCTGATCCCTCCTGCCAGGCATCTCGATCTCCTCACTGCCCTCGTGTAATCACAGCTGATCGCTCCTCAAGCCCTCTCGATCTCCTCACTGCCCTCCGTGTAATCACAGCTGATCCCTCCTGCAAGCCCTCTCGATCTCCTCACTGCCCTCCGTGTAATCACAGCTGATCCCTCCTGCAAGCCCTCTCGATCTCCTCACTGCTCTCTGTGTAATCACAGCTGATCCCTCCTGCCAGGCATCTCGATCTCCTCACTGCCCTCCGTGTAATCACAGCTGATCCCTCCTCAAGCCCTCTCGATATCCACACTGCGGTCTAATCACAGCAGATCACTCCAGCAAGCCCTCTCGAGCTCCTCACTGCCCTCCGTGTAATCACAGCTGATCCCTCCTGCAAGCCCTCTCAATCTCCTCACTGCTCTGTGTAATCACAGATGATCCCTCCTGCAAGCCCTAGCAATCTCCTCACTGCTCTCTGTGTAATCACAGCTGATCCCTCCTGCAAGCCCTCTCGATCTCTTCACTGCTCTCTGTGTAATCACAGCTGATCCCTCCTGCAAGCCCTCTCGATCTCCTCACTGCTCTCTGTGTAATCACAGCTGATCCCTCCTGCCAGGCATCTCGATCTCCTCACTGCTCTCTGTGTAATCACAGCTGATCCCTCCTGCCAGGCATCTCGATCTCCTCACTGCTCTCTGTGTAATCACAGCTGATCCCTCCTGCAAGCCCTCTCGATCTCCTCACTGCCCTCCGTGTAATCACAACTGATCCCTCCTCAAGCCATCTCAATCTCCTCACTGCCCTCCGTGTGTCCTCACAGCTCCTGTGTGTTGTCACTTCTCTCTGTGTTCTAGCCAAGCAATTGCTATATGTGCTTAGCTAGAGCACAGAGATCTTCCCCCTGCTGAGGCTGCCTGAACACTGTGTATTCAGCCTCGGGGGCGCGCACAAGAGGTGGTGTGATGACCTCACAAATGGGCGGGGCTTTAAACAGGGTTTTTTTTTTCTGAAGTTGAAGACGCCCCTCTTCTAGCCAGGAGCATAGCAACGGGACTGGTAAGCACCAGAAGAGAGGTCGTGGCAAAACCCCTTTAAGCATTACACTTTATTAACCATTAAACGGCTGACGGTATAATGCAGCCAGAACAGGTCTCCAGAAAAAGACCCTCTATGAACTTGCTCTTCTCTTAGCTAAAAGCTGAGATATCCGAGCAGAGCACTGATTGCAATAGATTTGGAACTTTATAAAACATATATAACAAGAGGTTTACTAAATGGAGACCCCTCCAATAAGAGCACCTGTGCGGTTTAAACAGAGCCGGTAACACAATTCTGTAAACTTTGTAATGGATTGAGACAGAGTAATCCCCCATGATTGTTTTCTAAAACCTCTGATAGATTTTTGCAGTTGCAACACAACCAAATAATAATTGATTTTTCTGCTTAAAACACACTCACCATGAGGCAGTTTTAAATATACTCAGTTACCAGGCAGGAGCCGGGAATTTAGCACAGAACCTGCGCCATAACTTCCAGCTTCTATTCTCATGTTTTGCTGCTTCTTATCAGCTATAAGACTTCAGAAAATAAAATAAGTCTGCAGAAACCAATCTTCTGAACCAGAAGAGCAAAATCAGCATAAACCACAAATTACCAGAAGCATCCGATGGCATGAAAACTCATGTCCTAACTTTATACATGGAGAGTGTACAGCAGGCAGTGCACAGAAAAACAGAGTACACAGAGCAGCAGTCTCCTGACCCAGGAGTACATTAACAATACAGATCAGTGCATGCTACCAGAGGCAGCTGAAAGTGTGAGAGAACTCACCTCCCTACCCAGGGTCCGACTTAAAAGCACAATGGGCCCCAGGGAGAGAGAGTACTGGCCTAACTGCCCCCCCCCCCCAAAAAAAAAAAAAAAAACACTACTCAAAGAAACAAATATCAATCATTACCCAGCTCCGGTCACCAATACATGACAGAGACTTTAGCACTGAATGAATATAATAGCAAAAATAACACCTGTCAACCAGGGGACTCACCGGAGACGTCCTGTCTGTGATGAGTCTTTCCACATGAATCGAGTCTATTTTTCCCTTTTCCACTCCTTCCGTCTATACCCGACATGACGCTTGTCCCTGCCGTGCCACTCGACCCCTAGCAAATGTAACGCACAAACATCTTAGAATCCTCACTTTATCAGCACTTCGCTGCTGATCTCCCATAACCTTTGTTATGGCCCCCACATTTAGTAAAGTAGGTAGTACATATTGCCAAACTTTGAAAATAAAAAGCAGGAGATTTTAGACGGCGGTGCGCGTACGGCAAAATTAGCATGGGCACGCCCATCTTTCCAGATAAGCCACGCCCCCTTCAAAAGCCACACCCACTCCCACCTAACTGCATAACAGCTTTGGAATGACAGCCAGTAGATGCCTTATAGCCAGGTAGTAACACCCCCATAAGCAGATTATTGCCCCTTAAGGCAGGTAGATGCCCCCGTGAGTAGGCAAGTAGGATGCACCCTATTGAGCCAGGTAGTGCCCCCACTTTGTTTACCAGTATGGTGCCCCCATTTTTGCCAGCTAGTGCCCTCTTTTGCCAGCTAGTGCCCCCTCTGTTGCCACAAGTGCCACCATTGTTTGCTCAATCTAGTGCCCCCTCTTTCAGTAGTGCCCCCATTATTGCCAGGTAGTGTCCCCTCAGTTCCAGTTAGTTGCCCCTCTGTTGTCAGGTAGAATGATCCCCTCTGTTCGCCAGGTAGATGTCCCCTCTGTTGCCAGGTATTGCCCCCATTGTTGCCAGGTAGTGCCCCCTGGTTGCCAGGTAAGTGCCCCCACTGTTGCCAGGTAGCTGCCCCCAATGTTTGCCCAGGTAGTGCCCCCAATCTGTTTGCCAGGTAGTGCCCCCTCTGTTGCCAGGTAGAAGCCCCCCTGTTGCCAGTAGGTGTCCCACCCTTTGTTAGCGCAGGTAGTGCCCCCCTCTGTTTGCCAGGTAGGCCCCCATGTATCCTTGCCAGTAGTGCCCCTCTGTTGCCAGGGTAGTGCCCCATTGTTGCAGGTATTGCCCCCCATTTTCAGGTAGTATTCCCCTCTGTTGCCAGGTAGTGCCCTCCCACCCCCCTTGTTGCCAGGTAGTCCCCCCTCTGTTGTCCAGCTATCTACTCCCTCTGTTTGCCACAAGTGCCCCCCGTCCTGTTGCAGGTAGAAGCCCCCACTGTTGCCAGGTAGTGTCCCCATTGTTGCCAGGTAAAGCCCCCTCTGTTGCAGGTAGATGTCCCCTCTGGTTGCAGGTAGATGTTCCCCATTGTTTAGCCAAGGTATTGCCCCCATTGTTCCATATGCCCAGTAGTTTTATAAAAATAAATAATAAAAAATCTTACTTACCAGATTTCCATCCCTCTTTCTCCACGTCCGGAGCCGTGGCCGCTGGCAGCAGAGTGCAGGCCGCGGAGACGTGCGCGCGATGAGTCATCACATCGCGCGCCTGCCCGCGCCTCCTGGAGCTTAAAAGACGGGATCAATAGATCCAGATGTTCAGCCCGCCCGCTGCTTGCACACAGCGCGGCTGCAGGCAGCGCCGTGATGCTGCATAGCTGTTCAGTGACACCGTCCATGCAGCCGGAGTGATGAGGGGTCCACAGACCGGCGCCGGTACTCGTGCCCGCCAAGGGGAAACCCCAGCCTCTTCCCGGCTGACGCTCAGAGACGGCGCTGCGGCCCCGAATCCCCGGCTGCCCCCGTTCAGAGCCTGGCTGTCGCTCCACAGGCAGGGTAGTCGGCTGCCCGGGAGGGCCCCAGAGATCCGTGGGCACCCGTGCAGTGGCCTACCAGGCCCAATTGAAGAGACTTGCCCTGCTCCAACCTTTGGCACACCATGGAGAGAACGCAGCTTCGCAGTGCACATAAAACGCCCTGTAAGCCAACAGAGCAGACCCCTCTGATACTGTCCTCTCTCCTGTGTAGAGCCTAAAATGTCCGCTAACAGCGCGGAAGAAGCTCTGCTGGTTTGAAACTGGAAACCAGGCTGAGGACATCCCCAATTGACCAGGCTGCCCCAGAAAAAACTCAGGGATTCCAGGCATGAGAGTAGTGGGGGAATGAGGAGATTGCACCAAGAAACTCTGGGTCTCTGCCACAGGAGCCACTGTAGTAAAATAATAAAGCCTAAAAATAGTGAATAGCAAAATAATTATAAAAATAATAAGTCTAGCTGGGACAGAAGGAAAAACAGGTCTGTTCACTGTCTGAGGAGGGCTTATAGTGCTTGAGTTAATTGAACCTGATGCTCGTTTCTTTTCCTTCTGTCATTAGCTGGGTAGAGGAGGATATTAACCCACTGTGTGCTGCCTGAGGACGAAGGGGAACTCTCATTTCGTTGGCTCTATCATCGAAGGTACCTATACAACGAATTAAATCAGTTTTTTTCCTTCTTTTGTTTACTGATTAATAAATGTCCTCTGTCACTAGTCAAAGCCCTATTAAACGCCTTACTCAAACATTTTTTGGGGTAACCCCTTGCCTGAAAACGTGCATTTAACATAATACATTCTTCATTGAAAGCCTCTAATGTAGAGCAGTTCCTACAACCCCTAAAAAATTTGGGGCCTATGGGAATCCCCTTCTTTGGGGAAGGTGGATGCCAGCTAGAAAAGTTAACAAACTATTGGTAGCCGTATTTTTCCGAAATATCTTTGCCCTGAATCTGCTTGTTTTCATCCAACACAATTTGAAGATCCAAAAAAAGTATTTTCTCTCGATGAAATTTCAAAAGTGAATTTCTCCCAATTTCATTATCATTGAGTCTAGATACAAAATCCTTAAATAATTCTTCACTACCATCCCAAAAAATCAATATATCAATAAAGCGCCCCCAAAATAAAATCGGATCTGTGAACATTTGAAAGTGTTCAGAAAAAGCAATAGCATCCTCCCACCAACCTAAAAATAAATTAGTAAAGCTTGGCGCACAAACTGTGCCCATGGCTGCTCCCTTTATCTATGGAGATGGTGAATTTGCCTGAGGAATGTTGTTTATAAGAACGTAGCAGCAGTAGTAAATAGTATCAGTATGCATGCAGGAGAGTAAAAGGAGAACGGGTATTGTTGAATCTCTGGTGGCCAATTGGTGAGCACCTGAATAGGGTATGTACCTAAGATGATATAAAAGGAAATGAGCTAGACCACATGGGACCGGACCTCTATCCCCTGATGAAGCCATTTAGTTTGTGAACCATGTTGGGGAGGTCAGGCATGACATTTTAATTTGTGATTTCCCACCTCTTTTTACAGTGTTACACGCTGCAGAAGGTCTCACAAAGAAACCTTATATGTTTTATGTCCATCAGATTAGGGATGACTGCCCAAGTAAGATATTTTGGATCCCTTGTTGGAGTTAGTAAATCACTGTATATATAAGGTTCCCCTGTTAATAGGTGGTGTTCAGGGGCGTAACTTTGGTTCAAAAAGTGGGGGGGACCAATTGTTGGTCTCATCCCCTATCTTCCTATCTCTCCCTCGCTCCTTTACTCACCCCTTTCACTTCCCCTTCCCTCCCTTCCCTTCTCTCCCCTCCTCTCCCTGTAGTGAAGTGGCCCCCTTTAACTCAGCTAGGAAGTCTGAGGGAGTGCTGTGAGCTTCCCCAGCAGGTCCGGGCGGAGTCCTTATGGCAAATGCTTTTGGTGCAATTCGTTAAGGTTGTGACTGGCTCTCTAATTACTGAAGTTTAGAGCCTGGACTGGGACTAAAAAGAAGCCCTGGCAATGAAACCAAACCAGCCCCCTATAATATTACCTCCTCTAGATGGAAATAAAAAATGTTGTGCAATGCAGCAAATTTCGCTTAATCCTCCCTCCCATCACTACTACGGTACATTCAATTTGTTATACACACAACAGAATGAGGAAAATAAAAGAACCAAATCTTACTGTACCCCTAGGAATCACTTATGTCACATACTGTACCCCAAAATGTATTTTATTGCATACCATACACCAGAAGTGACATCACTCACTGCACCCCAGAAATTAATTATATTATACATGAGAGCCACAGAAATTACATACATTACTAACTGCACCTTACAAATTAATTGCACATCTTATTCAAGAAATAATATAATTCACTGTGCCCCAAAAATGTATTAAAACACACAGAACCCTAGAAATTAATTACATTACTCACTGAACCCCAGGGGGGGAGAGTAACATCACACCCTGCCTCCATAGAGATTACATTACTCACTGACCTTTCATGATACTAGTTGGAATACGCGGAATCCAATGGCGAGACTGGCATGAACACAGCGAAGGCCAATGCAGACTGGAACAGGAGCAGCAAGATATAGACTGGATCCAGCAAGGCAGGAGGATGCCCAGTTTGAATGATAGTAGGTATCAAAGTTTCATTGAAACCGCAAAGGTGAGGACTAACGGTAATGCACAGTTCCAGGCTAGAGGAACTGCACAGCAGGATCATAAAAACACAATACACATCAATGAGCAACAGGCTTAGGAGTTTATATATGTGACAACATAAACAAGATTGGAACCCAGCTGAGACACGATCCACCACTTGACTGAGGGCAAACACAGTAAGACATTTCCAAGTCATAGCAGGATATATCTGACATTACACCACCTCAAAAAAAAACAGCGGCCTCTGTACGATAGCTTTTTGACTCGTCCTCTCCGGATGACTTGATGAAATTGTTTTATCAGTCTAGGAGCAATTATGTTACTCCCCTGGTTCCCACGATTTTCCTTCGGGCCCATAACCTTTCACTTAATGAGGTATTGTAGCTGGGATTCAGAAAATTCTTGAGTCCAAGATTTGCTCCTAAACAAACTGTTTCTTGTCCATCAATTCTCCCTGCCATCAATGGGGAGGAGAGGAGAAAACACGTCCGGAAAGGGGTTAGACACGGCACTAAGTAGGGACACAAAAAAAAAATTTTTGAAACACAGGATGGA
The DNA here is from genome assembly GCA_025379985.1 of Phyllomedusa bahiana. Classification (NCBI taxonomy): domain Eukaryota; kingdom Metazoa; phylum Chordata; class Amphibia; order Anura; family Hylidae; genus Phyllomedusa; species Phyllomedusa bahiana. Next base: position 47,173 of record JAODAL010028258.1, read on the forward strand.
TCTTCATAGATGGTAGGTAGCTTAGCCTATCACTACTGTACTGATTATCTTGATAATCCAATACGGCCCCAACAAATTCTGTCCCAATTTGTTGGAAGGAACTCTAAGTTAAAAATTTCTGGTAGAAAAGCCAAACTAATCCCCCCACCGTTAAAAAGTTGGGTGCTGGCCTACGAGTCTATCTGCCATCTTCTGTAGTTTTCTTGACCCTCTCTAGTGTTTTTCCTTAGTAGTTGTAAATTTTGCTGTAATGCAGAGATCCTTTCCGCAGCAGCTGGAAATATGTTGAAACAGTCAGGGAATTTAGGACGAATACTTGATGGTATCCAAATTTGCAAAGAAGGGAGTCTGTTTGGTGGAGGCATTTTGGGATTGTTGTATGAAAATTCAGCCACAGGAAGCAGATCAACCCCAGTCATTTCGTGTAGGTGACAAATATAGCATCCGCAGGTAACGGTTCCAGGGTCTGAGATTTGTTCGTTCAGTCTGTCTATAGATTGTGGGTGAATGGCGGTTGAAAGATTTGATATCGATGTCAGTCAGAGCACAAACTCCACCAAAATTTTGATTGTAAATTTCACCCCACATCCGAGACAACCTCAATCAGGGACTCCATGAAGACGAAACACATATCTGAAGATGAGATCCTCAGTAGTCTTTAGCAGAGGGTGACCAGAACATGGAAGAAATGTGCAGCCTGGTGAGTCGTTCCAACTACCACTAGAATTGTTAATTTCCCTTTAGATAAAGGTAGATCTACACGAAGTCCATGGAAATCGAACCCCAGGGGCGAGAGGGGACCGGCAAAAAGCTTGTAGAAAGACCCGAGGAAGTAAGAACGTTGGGATTCTTGTACACAACTAGCACAGATTTCACAAGATGTTACATTACCTTTTTCACACCAGTAGATAATTGGTCCACCAGAAGAATCTGGATAAAAATTCTTGGCGTCTTTCGTGCCCTCCTATGGACTGTCAATCTTGGATCAGGCTAGCCTCAGAAATCATTCAGTCAAAGGCCTCGTTCACAATGACGACGTATTTGGCCGCGGGTTTCGTATTCCCCTCGCGGCCAAATCCTCGTCGGGCCGCGCCCAAACTCGCGTCTCCCGACGCGGGTTTGCGGCGGGGCTGTGGCGAGCGCCGCTTGAGGGGCAAGGTTTGGGGCGCGGCTTGCGTCGAGGGCTTGCCCCTATGCAAATTAAGAGCAGGGGCAAGCCAGGCCTAGCCGCATCCCAGGCGTGCATCACCCGCGGCGCTGCCCAGCGGCGCTGCCCGCTGCAGCACCGCGCGTCCGCCACTCAGAGCACTACTGTCCAAGAAAAGACAGGATATTCTTCACACTCGCGTGTCTGTCCGCGGCCCCGTAGACCGCGGACAACCCGCGCAGTGTGATATTCACGCTTAATGTGGGAGGGGGTCAAGTGGGGGGGTATTTTTTATTTATTTTCCCATAGGAAAACCTGTTACTATTATGGTTGCGATTTGGCCGCGGTTATGGCCGCAGAAACGCCTTCGGAACCCGCGTCCATAAATGCGGCCAAATCCGTCGAGTGTGAACGGGAGCCTTACCTGTTTTTCGGTATATCAGACCTGCTGCTTATGGGTCCACATCTTGTTCTTAAGTACCCATGTACATCATCAGGAGGTTGGGACAGTAGTGAGTCTGTGTCCATAGCCTCTCTTATCTCATAAAGCAAGTCTTTATTATGGATTACTCCCACCACATTAGAACAGTAACAAGGTCTTAGGCAGGAAATAGTAGTAGTGGAATCCTTGGAGAACATCTTGATGAGTAGCATCCGCCTTGCATTACGGGATCCGGGCCTGGTACGAGATTACAAATTTGAATAGATTAAGAAAGAATACTCCAACGAGCTTGGCGAGGAGATAGACACTTGACCGATCTAACAATTCTCAGAATTACGTTGATCCGTAAGAACATTATTATCTGTGAGGTTCCTGAAGATGATGTCGCCATTCTTAACTGCTGCAACAAAGCTAATATTTATCTTTATAGCCCACATCATAATTCCTCTCAGCAATGAATAAACGTCGGAGAAAAACGCACAAGGAATGTAAAGTAACTCCTTGTCTCCGTTCTTCTGAGACAGAATAGCCCCTACCGCACAGTCTGGAAGCGTCCACTTCCACAATGAAGGCAGTTCTGGGTCAGGATGGACTAAAACGGGGCAGGTAGATAACTTGCACATTAGATAGAGAAGGATTCTATGGTGCTTTGAGGAGACCAAAAAAAAGCATTTTTCTTCTTAGTATCAACTGTGTGATGGGAGTAAATTATTTCCAAGAAATTCGTGATGAAGCTCTATAGAAGTTGGCAAAACCTATGAAACGTTGACATCTTTTAAGTTTCTGGAGTAGTCCAGTCTATAATTGCTTTGACTTACTAGAGTCCATACTGTAGACCATGAGGTGAAATTATATTAACAAAGGATTGGATCTTGGTCTAATGAAATTCACATTTTTCAATCTAATGTAAAAGTTGTCTCTCTTCATAGCCTCTCCAGAACCAATCTTGACAAGTCTTTGTGTTCATCCAATTGAGTTGGCGAAAAATCAGGAAATCGTCCAGATAGATAACATTAACAGGTCCCAGAGGTCTCTGAAAAGTTCAAGACGAGATTTTGAAATGTGGCAGGGCATTACAAAGGCCAAAAGGCATACACAATATTCAAGTGTCCTGTACGTGACCTAAAAGCCGTCTTCCAATCAGTCTCCAGATCTGATTACGGACCAAGTTATAGGCGCCTCGAAGATCTAATATGAAAAAATCTTCGCATGTCACACTCTCTCCAGAGCTCAGGGATCAATGTAGAGGATACTGTTTTTGATGTTAATTTTTGTTAAGTTCTCTGTACTCAATATAATGTATTAAGGAACTGGTCCTTCTTTTTAACAAAGTGAATATGGGAGCCCCCGCTGGAGTAGTAAGAAGGGCGAATAACCCCTTAGCCCATATAATTATCTTCTACGAAGCCTTGAGGCTTTTAATTCAGGACCTCCAAGGGTAATGTTTCCCGAAAGGTATAGATGCACCTGGGAGCAAGTCTATGGGTGCAATCATAGGTTCCGGTGTGGGTGGAGCTCGTCTGGCAATCCGTTTGGCTGCAAAGTCTGCAAATTCCCTGTAATCCGAGGTAGCTCTAATCTTTGTTGCATGAGCTGGGATCTTCGGGGCATTGTTCAGAGTGAGCAGAAGAAAGGACCAACCCTTCTGGGAACTTATCTCCTGGTTTCCCAGTTGATAACTGGGTTCTGTGCTTGCAGCCGACGGTAGGCCTAGGATGAAAAAAGGGAAGTTTGGAGAAGAGATCAGAGGAACAGACAGAGACATCACGATGATGGGATGTCATAAGGATCTCGAGAGGTACTGTCACTTAGGTCCACTGGCCCTGAGTGCATGGGGATCCATCTACAGTGTTCCATTACCACGGTGGAAGTTCTTCTGGATATTAACCCCATGCTACTGAGCAAAAGACAGGTCCATGAAATTGCCACTCGCCCCCGAGTCCTACCATACTGAGGTAGATACCCATTGATAGTTAACCAGGAACTTGATGGGAAGGAAGCAATGAGAGTCTTTGTTCTCTTCTTATATGAGGTGCCACTGATGAGATGGAATGGACACTGCTCTTTCCAGATTACACCGTTCTACTAAGCAATGGATTCTTCATCTGAGAGTCAGGATCCACGATGGCAGCCACCAATCCCCGATGACGGCTAGGTCAGGTGAATAGAGAAAGTGGTCATACTTTCCACAATATAATCATAGGCTTTCCCGGAGCGTGCTCCCTTCTTTCCGTGCCCTCACGCTTTAAAATTGAATCGACTTGCATAGGCTCAAATCCTGACTCACAGTGTGATCTTCTCTTGAGGTGCTTGGGAAAGCTGATAGGGACCGGCGGGAAAGCTTGGCATCAAAATTTAGAAGTAGCCGCACCTCTCCTGCGTCGTTCAGACAGTCTGTGTCTCGATTCGGATGCAGTGATTAATGAAGGCATCCAAACCTGAAGGGGCCTCTGCACGGCAAGTTCTCATTACTGCACGCATAGTCCTTTCCTAAAAAAAGACAATTTTGCTTCTTCATTCCCGGTGGGGGTTGGTGTCAACCGCCCACCTCTTGAACGCCATGGCATATTCGGCAACTGGGCGTTTGCCCATGAGTCAAGGATAGTATTGCGCTTTAGCAGTAGCGACGCGATTGGGATCGTCAAACATCTGACTCTGGCGTCCGTGAATCTCTTTCAGTGATTCAGCCGGGCGTGCTTGAGTTTCAATTAAAGTGCTAGCCCAGGCAATGGCTTTGTGTGTCAGCAGCATAATGATCACAGGACCTTCGATCTGTCGTTAGAGAATGCGCAGGGTTTGCGTCAAGTATAGCCTTCATTGATTGAGGAAACCCCGGAATTTGTCGCGATCTCCACCGAATCTGAAGGTGGCAATTTTCGGGCTATAAAAGGCATCCAGTAGTGGGTGGATCCAGAGGCTTGAACTCTCCAGGTGGACCATCCGGTCGAAATGCGTGCACCGGATTCGCGTAGTTACAGAATCCTTGTCCATACATACACTTGGCTAGTTATGGCCAACCTGGCCTTCATAAAGCATCACATTTGACTTTCACTGCTTGCATCACGGTGCGCATGTTTAGCCAAAGCAGTCTGGAAGCTGTTGATGCGAGCTGCCTGACGTTCAGCCCCAGCGGACTCCATTTTTTGTGGACTTGAGTATCCTGTCCACCTGCTAGGTGGTATACACTGGAATCCATATGCGAGGACTGGCTTGAACCAGCGAAGGCCAATGCAGACTGGGAACAGGAGGCAGCAGAGATGTAGACTGGATCCAGTCCACGGACAGGAGTAATCTCAGTTGAATGAATACTAGGTATCAGAACGTTTGCAGGGTAAACCGCAAAGTAGTAGGAACTAACGGGACTGCAAAGTTCCAGGCTAAGGCCTGCACAGCAGTAGCTAAACACAATACTCAACAATGAGCGAACAGCTTGATTAGTTTATATATGCAGGACAACATGAAACAGGAAACAAGGATGGCACCCATCTGAGAACACGATCCACCAACTATGACTGAGGGCAAACTTAAGGGTAAACAAGTTCCAAGTCATAGCAGGAGATATCTGACAGTACCCCAGAGATTACATTGCTCACTGTACTCCAGAGACTACATTACACCTTGTACCCCAGAGATTACATTACACATTGTATCCCAGAGATTACATTACACCATACCCCAGTACATCACTGTACCCTAAAGATTACTACATTTACCCCCACGGTTACCCCGAGAGATTATATTCACATACCATACACGAGAGATACTTACACACTGTACCCTAGAATTACTACATTACCACTGTACCCCGGAGATTAGTTTACCACTGTACCCCCCATTTTTATTAAAGGTTTTAAATCCTTACCCAAAGAAACATTACACTTTACCCGAGATTCATTACTCATGTACCCCAGAGAATACATTACACTTTGTACCCCAGAAATTACATTCCCCCATACAGAGGAGATTACAAAAACCAACTATACCCAGAGTGACTACATTACCCCCCTTACCCCAGAGATTCTACTTTAACACACCAAACACCAACATTACATTCTCATGTACTAGAGTTTTATAAAATTCCCCATGTACCAGAGTTTTAGTTTAACACGTAAAACAGATTTATATTAACCTCCCCCAGAGATTATTACATTACTCACTGGCCCCCAGAGATACAAAGACAAGGTACCTCGGAAAGTGTGTGTATATTACATATTTAAAAACCAGACAATACACCTTTGGGTGGGTTTCCCATGAGGTTTAGTGGCACTGGCAGTTTCATTTGCTTTTTGGGAAAATTGGGCCTTGCAAAACAGAATTCCGACGAGAAAACGACCCAGCTGCCCGGGGAGATCTCTGCCTCCTATCCATTAGTTATTAGTGCAAAAAAAAACCCTTTAAGAATTCTGGTTTGGGGCCCGAATACACACCCAAAATATGAAGAAAAAACTGTCCTCTAAACAAACAACATTGATTTACATGGGTATAATGTAAACATTTTTCCTGTCCGATTTAAGCCCTTTTTGAGGGAGATCCAGCACTGAAACGCCCGGAATCAGCGTTCAATCTTTTGCATGAATGTCCTTAAAAAAATGTTCCCGGGTAATTTGTGGGGGCGTATTGTGTGCTCTGCTAATTTTGGGGGTTTTAGAAGTTCCTGGCACCCCTTCTTTAATATGCTGCGGGGCTGGCCCCATTCATTCATTTTCCCCAGCGCATAAGTGCAGGGAAGACTGACATGGTAGACAATGGTGACAGCATATACACATCGCACAATACAGTAATTTCCCTACTACATGGACCCTTGTCCCTCCTTCCTGCTCCCGTTTTTTTGTGTAATTGGGATTCGGGAAGAGCTTCCCCGGG
>JAODAL010028259.1:0-53622 GCA_025379985.1 Phyllomedusa bahiana
CCCGGGTAATTGTGACGCGTATAGAATGCGCTGCAATACGCTGGGTGATTTGGGAGTCGCGCTGAAAAGTGAGTACTCCCAAAGCCCTATAGACATGCATTAATCGGGGTGCGTAATCACCGCGAGTAATTGACATGTCACTTATCTCCCCATGCGTACAATATAATCGCATTGCACGTGCGGGGGGAATGAGGCGTAATCCATAGCTCTCATAGAGAACTATGGATTACCCTAATTGTGGCGTGCATCTTGCGTATTAAGCGCAAATACGCGGCGAAATGCGTGGCAAATTTACGCGGTGTGAACATATTCTTAGACTCCAAACAGTGAAAGTGTCCTCTGCAGACTATTGGGCCCCCATTTGTGCCAGCAGTATGTAAGAACACACTCCATATAGCAGGCAGTCTCCCTCCCCTCCTCAATTAGACAGATGGATAGGAAGATGCTTTTTTTTTAGGTACGTTAGACCTTACAAATTATTTACATAAGTAGGTATATAGGGCTTTCTTTAGTAGGCAGATATATAGATATATAGGGCATCCCAGTAGGTAGCTAGGTATATAGCGCCTGCCTCCTAGGTAGTTAGGTAGGTATGTAGGGCCTGCTCCCCAGGTAGTTAGGTAGGTATATAGGGCCTCCCCCGAGTAGGTAGTTACGTATATAGGGCCTGCCCCCAGGTAGTTAGGTAGGTATATAGGGCCTCCCCCTGGTAGTAAGGTTGGTATTTAGGTCCTTCCCCCTCCAGGAATTAGGTAGGTATATAGAGCCTGCCCCCTGGATAGGTAGGTATATAGGGCTCACCCCTACATAGGTAGGTATATAAGGCCCCACAGGCAGGTAGGTATATAGGGCTTGCCCTTCACATAGATAGGTATATGGGGCCTTTCACCTGAGTAGGTAGGCAGTGAGGTACCTGTATATAGGGCTTTTCCTCCCAGGTAGGTATTTAACTAGCTGTATATAGGGCTTTTCCTCCCAGGTAGGTATTTAGGTAGCTGTATATAGGGCTTTAACCCCCAGGAAGGTAGGTAGGCATACTAGGCCCCCCTATGTAAAATAAATAATAATACTCACCTCTTCTCTGTTCTCCCGCTGAACTCCTCTTTGAATCCAGAGTGGGCAGAGTTACACCATCACACCGCTCGCTCTGGGACACCACTTTCGGCAACTACTAGTTCCTAAGCCTAGTGATAGGCTTAGGGCCTAGTATAGGCAGTGGCGCGATGACATCACTACATCGCGCTGCTGCCTCCAGAAGGCTGAACGGCCAAGATAGAAGTACTGCACTGTGCAGGCGGCATCTGTAACTTCTGTATCACTTGGTCTATGTGACCCAGAGATACAGTGTGTGGCGAGGGGACCTGCAGGCCCTCCCGGCGCCGGGGCCCCGCCCCAAGTGCCATTACTCTGACCCCTAGTCAATGTACACAGCACAGAAAAACCAACTGAAAAGAGGTCCCATAGACTTTTATAGTAAAAACATCCTCTAGTCTTCACAGAATGTCTTTTTTGCTTGTTTTATTTGCTGGTTGTTTTTTTAAACATGTTGTAAAAAACAACTGAGCAGGGCATACAATTTACTGTTGGAGTCTATGTAAAGTGCTAAATCTTTTTGTGTGTTTTTTGCTGAAATACATAGCAAATCTATTGCTGTGCATCTCTGCAAAAAAAAAAGCTGAAAAAATGCACAGAAAAACGCAAAACGCACCAAAAATCTGACATTTTTTCAGAAGCTTTTGACAGGCAGTGGATAAAAAACTCAGTCTTATGAACGTTTTTAGGATTTGGTTTTCAGTCTGTTTTTTGTCTAATGCGGTGTAGACTTAGCCTTATACCTCTTTTACCACTTCATAGTTTCATAGTTTGTAAGGCTAAAAAAAGACAAGTCGTCCATCTAGTTCAGCCTGTTGTGCTAAGGTGTTGATCCAGAGGAAGGCAAAAACCCCCAATGAGGTAAAGCCAAATTTTGTCCTCATTTTAGGGAAAAATTCCTTCCTGACTCCAATCGGGCAATCAGAAAAATCCCGGGATCAATGTCCCCTCTGCTGAATCCTATCACTAAAAACTTGTTTATATTATTACGCTCCAGAAAGCATCCAAACCCTTTTTGAACTCGGTTTATTTGAATTCACCATGACCAGTCCCTCTGGCAGAGGAATTCCATAGTCTCACTGCTCTTACAGTAAAGAATCCCTTTCTATGTTTATGTAAAAACCCTTTCGTTCCTCAAGACGTAAAGGATCCCCCTTGTTCTAGATACAGCCCTGTGTAAAAAATAAATCTTGGCAGAGATCTCAAATATTGACCTTTGATGTATTTAAACATATTTATTATGTCCCCCCGAAGCCTTCTTTTCTCTAAACTAAAAAACCCCAATCTTGCCAATCTTTCTGTGTACTGTAGTCCACCCAGTCCTTTTATTATTTTTGTTGCCCGCCTTTGTACCTGTTCAAGCTCTACAATGTCTTTCCTGTGCACTGGTGCCCAAAACTGTACACAAAATTCCATGTGTGGTCTAACCAGTGACTTGTATAATGGGAGAATAATGTTCCATCATGTGCATCTATGCCCATTTTAAAACACACCATGATCCTATTAGCGTTGGCTGCTGCTGCCTGACACTGGCTGCTACACTAAAGATTACTGTCCACCAGGATTCCCAAGTTTTCTCCAATGTCACTTACCCAGTGTTTTTCCATTTAACATGTAATCATGTAATGATTTTCTCTCCCCATGTGCATAACCTTGCATTTATCAGTGTTAAACCTCAAACTGCCATTTCCCTGCCCAGGCCTCCAACTTATACAGATCCCTTTGTAATAACATAATTTTCCTCTATTGTGTTGATTTCTTTACAGAGCTTAGTATCGTCTGCAAAGATCGATATTCTACTGTGTATTCCCCGTTGTAAGATTTATTAATGAAAATGTTAAAGAGGATAGGGCCCCCAAAACTGACCCTTGTGGTACCCCACTAGTAACAGAGATCCAGTCTGAGTATGTACCGTTATTTAATACACTTTTTTTTGTTTCAGTGAGGCAGTTACTTACACACTTGCACACATTTTCCCCCGTCCAAGCATTCTCATTTTATTTACCAACCTTTTATGTGGCAACCGTATCAAATGCTTTAGAAAAATCTAGATTATGACATCCAGTGCCTCACCCCGATCCAGTCTAGCACTGACTTCCTCAATAGAAGCTGATGAGATTAGTCTGACAGGACCGATCCTTCATGAACCCGTGCTGGAACGGCGTTATACATTTATTTTCAGTGAGATACTCCAGGATAGCATCTCTGAGAAAACCTTCAAACATTTTACCTACAACATAGGTTAAGCTTACGGCCTATATTTCCTGGATCACTTATTTACCACTTTTTGAATATTGCCAACACATTTGCTATGCGCCAATCCTTTGGACATACCCCGTTATTAGACAGTCCATGAATATTAAGAATAGGGGCCTATCTATGACATCACTTAACTCTCTTAGGACACTTACCAAGTTCCTATTCCCATTACATCAAAAAATCATCACTTTGGCTTGAAAAAAATAAAAAGCCAAAATCTGTCTAGAAATGGATCAGCTCACTCGGGTTGCATGTAGCCTATAGAAGTCTTTGGAGAGGTTAATGGGAGAAGGAGAAGTGAATGGGAAGTGATTAAGGCACAGAAAGTCACAGACAGGAGGATCGCGCAGAGCCAGCAGCTACTGGTGCAGGGAGGAGGCAGGACGGATCGTTACCGTCCTGACTCCTCCCCTGTATCAGCGTCGCACGGGACGCATGGCTTTCACCGCGCCCCCTGCGACGCTGGGTCTCCTCAGTCGGCAGCTCTGCCGGCCGAGTAGTTCCCTGGGAGCTGCGTGACAGTAGAAGCGGCATGATGATGTCATGCCGCTTACACCGCTCAGTAGCTCCGGACCGGGACACGCGGGCCGAGGTGAGTACTTTTTTGTTATTTTATAATTACTTACAGGGGCATCACTAGCTACAGGGAGCATCACTGGCTACAAGGGGGGCATCACTGGCTACAAGGGGGGCATCACTGGCTACAGGGGGGCATCACTGGCTACAAGGGGGCTTAAGTGGGTACAAGGGGGCTTAAACTGGCTACCGGGGGCATCACTGGCTACAGACGGGGCATCACTGGCTACAAAGGGGGCATCACTGACTACAGGGGTATCACTGGCTACAAAGGGGGCATCACTGGCTACAAAGGGGCATCACTGGCTACAAAGGGGGCATCACTGGCTACAGGGGGGCATCACTGGCTACAAGGGGGGCATCAATGGCTACAGGGGGGCATCACTGGCTACAATGGGGCATCACTGGCTACAGGTGGGGCATCACTGGCTACAAGGAGGGCATCACTGGCTACAGGGGGCATCCCTGGCTACAAGGGAACATCACTGGTTACAGGGGCATCACTGGCTACAAGGGGGGCATCACTGGCTACAGGGGGGGCATCACTGGCTACAAGGGGGGCATCACTGGCTACAAGGGGGGCATCACTGGCTACAAAGGGTGCATCACTGGCTACAGGGGCATCACTGGCTACAGGGGGCCTCACTGGCTACAAGGGGGGCATCACTGCCTACAGGGGGCATCACTGGCTACAAGTGGGGAATCACTGGCTACAGGGGGCATCACTGGCTACAGGGGGCATCACTGGCTACAAAGGGCTACTACCTGGCTATAGGGGGCTACTACATGGCTACAGGGGGGCATATTACATGGCTCACATATGAGGTGCTATAGATGGGGAGTTTGTATAGAGATAGGAATTGGTAGAGAAGTGCTGATAAATTGAGGAGTCTAAGATGTTTGTTTTGTAAATTTTACAGTGAAGAGTCGGGATGTAGTTTCATCAATGGCAGCCTGGGACAGATTGAGAAGAAGAAGAAGAGAAAGAGACCAACTCTTCAGAGACGTCTCCTGTGAGTCACTAGATATAACTTTAATGTAATCATTTATATGTCTGCAGAGCCTGTGTACAGCTAGTATTAACCACTGTATGGTCACTGTATGCTGTGTAATATTGGTTGAAGTATAATGGTTTGTATTCAGTATTGGTCAGTTTGTATTATTCAGTCACTATATGGTGGTGATATGTGGCCCATGGTGGGGTGGTATTATTCGGTTCACTTTTGTGTTGGTGATATGTGGTCTTAGTGGTCTTGGATTCTGCTTGGGTGTAGCAGTGTTATTTGGTAACTGTATGACTATTATTTAGTAGTTTTATACGTTGCACATTGTGGTAAAGCTTTTTGTATATTTTGGCTTTGGTTTATGGTGATGCAATGTGTCGCACTGTGGCGCCATATGTTGCGGGACGGGGGGGGGGTGGGGTGGCGTAGTGTCTTCACTCCGTCCTGAGTGAAATTGAGCCTAGGAACGGCCCTATAACTTCCATAAATTTTTCTCTATGCTGCTGCTTCTGAGGATCTGAGAGGAACACAATCACCTCTCTCGTGTCTGTGTAGTGTATGGAAGAAGTCATACCTGCTGGTCTCGGTTCACTAGTTCAGGGACCACTCAAAACAGAGGAAATCTAATAGTGTTACTTCTCCTGTACACACACGCTTCCTGATCATTTGTTCAAAAGTTTGGATATGTTAGGAATGGTGAGAGCTAAATGAATTGGCTGCTAGCATGGCGGGAAGAGAGGACTATGAACAGCAGCAAAATAGCTGAAGTGCACCTGTAACCAGTTTTTGGGGTTTAATCAATGTTCCCATAGCATACACTTGTGGACATTCAGGTAAATGAGGTTTTATTTTTTAGTGTCTGTGTTTGTAAGGTCGAAAAACGTGAGAAAGTTACTGAGAAATGGCAGACACAGCAGAATATATTTGAAACAGTCTGTTTGGAATCATATGACAAAGACATAGAAACAAATGCTTATTAAATGTGGGTTCCATCGAGAATCTATTCTACCCACTCCAATTTGGATATAAATAGAACCTGTCACATGGATTATGCCCACTTGCTGAGGACTGTGTTAGTTAGTGGCAGACATACTGTTTCCAGCTCTGTGTCCCTTATTCTGTAAAGTACAGCAGTTTCAGGGCATTTAATGCTCAAATCTGGCAGTTTGCAGCCAGAAAGAATCCAGCTTATTCAATAGCAGGTGTTAGCCCTGCCCACCCACAGCTAGGTCCGCCCACCTGCTTGTTATTCACAGGTTTCTACCTATTCAAAGTAAAAGGTTGAAATAGCTGTGGGTGGGCGGGGCTAACACTTGACTCTGGCAGAACAGGTGACAGGTTCCCTTTAAAGGATCGCACCCTATAGTTTATACTAGGGCTCAAACACACTACTCATTGCTAGATGCGCATAGACGGACCCAAACACACATCTAAGAACGTGTGTTCACACGGACAGAACACGCCGTGTGAACACTACATTGATTCATTTTACCTCAGTCCTGTTTTCTTGGTTTCATTTTGAACTCAGGGGCGTGTTTACTGGCTTCCACTAGGGTGCAGTAGAAGCCAGGTCTTTCACTATAGCAAAAACCCGCGTTTTCAGCCTATAAAAGGGGGGAAGGGAAAAAGGGCCCGGGAGCTATAGCAAACTAAAAGGGGCTTATTTAACCCATCCCCAAAGGTGAATTAAACTCCCCGAATAGGTAGGATAAAATGTTTTAATGGACATATATTCCAAAGTTTTTTTTGCCAAAATAAATTTTTGTAGGGAACAACCCCCCTTTAAAAAAAACCCGAAAAACAATTTGAATTTGTAAAACTTTCAGGGGAAGTGCCCCAAAAATAACCTAAAAAGTTTTTTTTTTTTTTTTTTTTTTAAATTTTTAAATTTCAAATAATCATTTTTTTTTTTGCTCTCTTTTTTTTAGAAAAAAACGGGCTTGGGGGAAAAACTGTTTTTTTTGTCGTTTTGAAAATGCCCCGGGGCCCCCCGTTATTGCTTTCCCTGCGTGGATATTGCAACTGTGCTGTAAGGCCCCCTTTTTTCAATTCATCTCAAAATTAAAAGCGATAAGGGAAAAATAATACATTGAAGCCTCCTCACCACAAAATTTCCAAAATCCTTCAAGCATCTCATTCCTTTAAAAACCCCACCCAAAACCCCCGTTTAAAATACAAAAGAAATTCCCCCCTAAAATGCAAAAAGACACGCTACAAAAAAATAAAAAACAGAGTGGGTTTTGCTGTACAAAAACCCTTTTAAACCTTGGAAAAAAAAATGAAGTCCCCCCCCCCCCCTTAAAAGTTTCCCCCTTTCCACGCAGAAAGGCCATTTAGAAAAAACAAAAAAAAAAGAGGGTTCCCCAAAATGATTGCAGAAAATTACAAAGGGGGGAAACCAAGAAAAAATTTTCAAATTAAAAATTTAAGGAGCAATTTTTCCCACAAAATGGAAGCTAAAACACTTAAAACCAAGTCCCCCAAAACTGTCCACACCGCATTTTCGGAAAAATACCCCATGCTATGCAGTTTTCAGTGAATATTTTTCAGGCTTCAGGGGAAAAAATTTGGGACAGATTTTGGGATTGTCCCGAGTTTTAGTAACAAACCTACAGTGATCATCAAGGGTTAAAAAATTTTTACCAGATGCATCTGGGGCTGTTTTTTATTGTTTTTTTTTTTTCCCCACTTCCGTTTTTACAATTTACTACCCCTACAATTTTTTTACTTTTTTGTCAAAAAAATTTTTTCATGTTTTTAAAATTTAAATCAATTTTCTATTACCCTTTTTTGGGAATAATAAAAACCCAAATTTGAAAATTTTTTCAATGAAAAACACCCCTATTTTTAGCGCTCTCATTTTCCCCCATACTGGATGTGTTTTACTTTTTTTACAAAATTAGCCCTGAAAAATTTTCAAGGAATTTTTTTTTTAATTTTTTCCCAAAACCCTTACAGTAAATTCACCACAGCGTGTTCTGTCCCGTATGAACAAAAACATTTTTTTAGATGGTTTTTTTGGGTCCCCTCTAAAGCGCCAAAATTTAGCAAAAAGGAGCAAGGGCCCGGTTTTTTAAACCCTAGTAAAAAAATATAAAGGGGGCAAACCTGCGCACCAAAAAAAGCCCCCTACCAAGAAACCTTTCATTTTGGTCCGATTACCAAAAAAACCCTTTTTTGTTTTTTAATTTTCGTTTTTTTTTTTTTTTTTGGGTCCCCAAAAAGGGTCAAAAACGCTTTTGGGAAAAATGCCCTTAAAGGGTTCTTTTTAAAAAAGACAAACCTTTTTTTTTAATTTCTTAGCTGCCCCCCCTAAAAATTTTATCAGGGTAAGATGTTATGGGTGTTTAAAAAAAAGAAAATTATTTTTAAAAAACAATTTACAACTTTTGGGGAAGAAAAAACAAAGGGTTTAAGGGCCGGGTCCCGCCCAAAAACCAAAAGCCCCTGCTTGCCCGCCCCCAATTTAGTAAAGTGGGGTAATTTCTCTAAAATAGTGATTTTGTTTCAAGGTGAGACAACTCCTGAAATTTGTGTCATGCTTCTAAGATCTGCTTCGCTAAAAAACAGACTTCTGTAATCTTTTTCTATTACCATTTATTTTATTTTTTGGGAGCCCTGTTAACCAAATTTCCTGGAACCCCAAAACAGAGAATTGCCAAATTTAACACTTTTATTTGGTTTGCTAAAAAACCAAAAAGTACCCCAAAACCCGTTAAATTTTTTTTTTAATTTTCTGGGGGGCATGGGGGGCACCAAGAACCCAAAGGGGGGAAACCAAAACCAAAAAACAGGGAGAAAACAAAACAAAACCTTTTTTTCCTTTTGCAGATGTTGACTTCAGTTTGGGATTTGGGAAAACCCCGAGCCCCCCCGTGCCCCCCCAAGGCCCCAAACCAAATGCTAAAACCCCCTGGGGCTTACCACCCCCAATTGGGAAAAAATTAAATTTGGGGGGGTGGGTTTTGTTTTTTGTTATTTTGAATTTCCCCCTACCTGGATCAATAAATATGTATAAAAAAATATTCCAATTGCCCCCCCCAATTTGTAAAAAGAAAAAAATTTGAAAGAAAATTTTGTTGTAGATTTTCAGCAGGAAGACTAAAGGTTCACATTAAAATATGTCCATGTGAAGACAAATCTAGTAGAAAGGATATTGTAAAGGATTTTATTCATTTTTATAGGATACCAACAAATGCACAAATGTGTCAAAAAAAAAAAGTCATTTTTTAGGAAAACCTAAAACTGGGGTTGCCAAAACAACCCGTCCCCCAAAGAATAACGTAAAAAAAAAAAAAAGGATGCCCAAAATTGTATATGCCTTATTTTTCCCCAAACTTTCCCTTAAAAATATTAGACTTGTTTTATACTGGGGGAAGAAAATATTAAGCATGTTTTCCCCAAAATTAAAAAGGGTGCTCAAAGACACTTACACTGCAATCACACTAAGGGCATGTCCCCACGGTCTGGGTTTTCACCCGCTTTTACAGACGGTTTTCGGTTTTGAAAGCCGCTGTAAATTGGGTGTCAACGTTTTACACGGACTTCAATGGAAAAGTCATTCAGCGGTCCCCACTGCACGGATATTCCGCAGGACGGTTTTTTAGGCTGCCGGCAAAAACATTGAACATGTTCATTCTTCCGCCCGGTTTTCGGGTGGAACATGAACATGTTGGCACAAAGGGGGAGGGTTTGATCCGCAAACCACAGACAAAAGCCGTCCCCCTGCGTGCCGTGTACATAGCCCCTAAGAGTCGGTATTTGTCCTGTGCCGTGTAAAGGCCCCCGAGGGCGACATGTATGAACAGGTCATTTTCACTATCCTGGTGAGAAATGCACCAAAAGTGAGTGTTCCGCCATGTTTTGTGCACTTCGTGCCAGACCCAACGGTTTGTAATTCATCAAAGATGTGGGTGGTATTCTGGGGTGTGTTGCAACACATTCATCATAATAGACACATTATGAAATTAACTAATATAAAATAAATATAAAATTATATAATATAAAAACTATTAAAAGCTACTATAAAAGCTGCGAGAAATGGTGTCAAGGCGCCAAGTTTCATACATGTCGCCCTAAGTTTTTCATGGAGGGCAGTGAAGAGGCCCTTAAAAGCTATAAGGAAAAAAATAAAATATGTAACAAGATTATAAAGGCAGCAAAGCTGGAGACAGAAATACATATTGCCATAGAAAGTAAAACTAACCCCACAATATTTTTTAATTATATAAATAGTAAAAGGATTAAAACAGGAAATGTTGGCCCTTTAAAAAGTACTGAGGGAGATATTGTGGAGGGCGCTGAGAAGAAAGGAAACCTATTAAACAATTTTTTCTCCACTGTGTTTACTGAGGAGGATGACCTTCCTGTTGATGAGCAGAGGGATGAGGTAAACTCCAACTTAAATGTTTCTTGTCTAACCCAGGAAGAAGTGCAGCTCCGTCTTAGGAAGTTTAAAATAGACAAATCACCAAGTCCTGATGGTATACACCCCCACGTCCTAAGGGAGTTAAGTAATGTCATAATATTCTTAATATTTATGGACTGTCTAATAACGGGGTATGTCCCAAAGGATTGGCGCATAGCAAATGTGGTGCCAATATTCAAAAAGGGGTCAAAAAGTGATCCTGGAAATTATAGGCCGGTAAGTTTAACCTGTTGTGGGTAAAATGTTTGAAGGTTTTCTAAGAGATGCTATCCTGAACTATCTCACTGAAAATAAATGTATAACGCAGTTCCAGCATGGGTTTATGAAGGATCAGTCCTGTCATACTAATCTCATAAGCTTCTATGAGGAAGTTGGTTCCAGACTGGATCGGGGTGAGACATTGGATGTCATATATTTAGATTTTTCTAAAGCATTTGATACTGTGCCACATAAAAGGTTGGTAAGTAAAATGAGAATGCTTGGACTGGGGAAAAATGTGTGCAAGTGGGTAAGCAACTGGCTCAGTGATAGAAAATAAAGGGTAGTAATAATGGTACATACTCAGACTGGATCCCTGTTACTAGTGGGGTACGACAGGGCTCAGTATTGGGCCCTATCCTCTTTAATATTTTCATTAATGATCTTACACATGGATTGCACAATAGAATATCAATCTTTGCAGTTGATACTAAGCTCTGTAAAGTAATCAACACAATAGAGGATAATGTTCTATTACAGAGGGATCTGAATAGGTTGAAGGCCTGGGCAGAGAAGTTGCTAGTAGTATAATGTTGTACCGTGTTATCCATAGAAAGTAGTAGAAGAGTGAAGAAATCAGGCGATACCTTTTAGAGGCTAACTTATTATATTTGATGGTGAGCTTTCGATAGTACTAGCGCCCTACTTCAGACATGGTGTTAGACAAGAACTGAAAATTTACAGACTTTTTATACACAACAGTCATGGATCTTCAAGGAACTTAGAATCCTTAAAAAAACAAAATGCAATATAAGTAGAGCAGTTATTTACAACAGGTTCTGGGCAGAGAAGTGGCAGTAGAGGTTTAACACAGATAAATGCAAGGTTATGCACATGGGGAGGAAAAATCCATTTCATGATTACATGTTAAACAGTTACATGAAAAACGCTGGGTAAAAGTGACATGGAGAAGAATCCTGGTGGACAGTAAACTTAACTGTAGCAGCCAGTGTCAGGCAGCAGCTGCCAAGGCAAATACAATCATGGGTTGTATTAAAAGGGGCATAAGTGCACATGATGGGAACATTATTCTCCCATTATACAAGTCACTGGTTAGACCAAACATGGAATATTGTGTACAGTTTTGGGCACCAGTGCACAGGAAAGACATTGTGGAGCTTGAACAGGTACAAAGGCGGGCAACAAAAATAATAAAAGGACTGGGTGGATTGCAATACCCAGAAAGATTAGGAAGATTAGGATTATTTAGTTTAGAGAAAAGACTGCTTCGGGGGACATAATAAATATGTTTACATATATTAAAGATCGATATAGAGATCTCTCCCAAGATTTATTTATACCCAGGTCTGTATCAAGAACAAGGGGGCATCCTCTACGTCTTGAGGACAGAAAGTTTCTGCATAAACATAGAAAAGGATTCTTTACTGTTAGAGCAGTAAGACTGTGGAACTCTCTGCCAGAGGAAATTGTCATGGTGAATTCTATAACAGAGTTCAAAAAGGGTCTGGATTAGAGATGGGCGAATCGATTCTAACGAAGTGGAATTCGTTTAGAATTTCAGGAAAACTTCGGTTCTGAACGAAGTCGAAGTTTGCTTTTGATTGATAAATTGGCTGCGAGTACATGGCGTTACATGGGGCAAAGCACTCTGGGAGGAAGAAGCGCAGAGCCTGCATGACATGTGCAGAGTTGAAGCCAATCAGAGACCGGCGGGCTTCTGTGACGTCACCGCACTATATAAGGCCGGACGCAACGCTGGGAGCTCACACTCCTCTCATTGTACTGACTAGGGAAGGTGCTGCTGTGGCTGATTGTAATAGCTCTTACTGAAGAACTGATTTTTATACAGCGATTTTTGGGGGGTGTCTCAGCTCGTCTCAGAGACTGCTTCTCTTAACGTTCTATTTCTGATTTTGTGGGGTATTGGATCTGAAGTCCAGTGTGCATATATATTTAATGCTATCTGCTCACAGCACGTTGAATATCCAAGGGGGATCTAAGCCTGTTCCTGTTGTATTCATTTAAAGAAACAGCGTTTTTACAATACAAATACCACTTCACTTTTGGCTGCTCAATTCTTTTGCGCAATTTACATCCAGGGGTTAATTAAGCGTAGTTCTGCTGTTGTGGTGACTAAAAGAAACCGTCTTTTTCACCGCCAAAAAATACTTTTTTTCCTGTAGCAAATTCACAAACGAAGTTAATACAAATTTTTCTCTGTTTTTGTAGCGAAAAAAAAACCCATTGTAACCCGCTACAAACTAAAGGGTTTGTGGTTGCTCAAATGTTTGGCCAATTTACTTTCCGGGGGTTAATAAAGCGTTGTTTTTCAGTTTACTCAGTAAAAGAAACTTTTATTTTTTCACCGCCACAGAAGAAATTCTGTAGCATAATTCAGTCCGAAGGTTAATTAAGCCTGTTTGTGCTTTTATATTCATAAAATACACAGTTTTTAAAGGGTCAATAAAAATCAATTTTTCCTTCCCATATTGGGACGCAATTTATATCCAAGGTTACCCAAACTTAATGAGGGGGTTTTCATTTGGAGCCCAAATAACAGTGTGTATTTAAAATAACAGATATTCATCATAAAACCCAGTGTCGACATTTAGAACAAACAGTATTCAGACAGAAGGTGCAGGCTCTTCACCTGCAGTGGCAGAGGCACAAACTTTCCAGGCCCAGCGCAGCACAGCAAGGGGACGTCGCGCAGGGTCAGTCGTGAGGCCACACTGCCGCTTCACTAGCGGCCGTTGCTACAACCCAAGGTGGGTTCTTGTTGGTTGACTAGGTCATCCACTCCTTTTCCCAGATGACTTTCGACAACCCCAGCCAAGATTCGTGGAACTCAAACAACCCTTATTGGCATGGCCCGGGAGCGGGTCACGGCCCTCACCCGTCCTCAACCCGCCTCTTTCCCATCCGGTACCCTCAGCAGAGATCTACTATGTGGTCGGGGCCAGCGCCACAAATATAGCGAGGAGAACAATTTGAGGGGGCAGTCAGCATTTTACTTGGCAGTGAAGAAATGGGGCCAATAATCCCCTGCTTCTTGCAGTAGGTGGCAAAGTATAGATTGGAGAGTGGCATGGGAGGCATTTTGTGAGGGGTCAGCCTCTGCATACCAAGACCGGTGATGAGGACAGCAGTGACATGAACACAAATAGATGATGAGTAGCCGACCGCACTGGGACCCGGGTGAGACAAGGCTTCAACACGTCAGGAGAAGAGGCGTCAGCTTGCGCTTCAAGCAGCGGCGCACCGCAAGTGGGTTGTGTGGCCGTGAGTCAGCAGGGAGCAGCATGGGGGGGTCGGAGCCAAGTGCCACGGGGTAAAAAACCGCTTCGCAGGTCCAAGAAAGTAGCGGCCCACAGGGGCCAGGCGGAGGCAGCGGCGGTAGTAGTCACTCAGTGCGGGGCGTTGGCGGTAAAATCTGATACTCGGCGTGTGGCAGTTTCTTTGCTAAGACACCGGAGGAGCCGAATATGGGGATATGTAAAAATCTGTGGGCAGAAATGAAGCGTGGCCAGGGAGCTAACGTTGTGGTGGTCCCCTCCTGCCGCCCGCAGCACAACAGCACCCAGTTGGGACCATGCCATGCAGCCAGTCAAGGGTCCACCACCTCTGCAAAGGGAGCTGTTTCTCTTTGAACATCATCTCCCGTCCAGAATGCCCTGCTCCTCGCTACTCCCTGGCGCCAGCAGTTGTTCACGAGGCGATTGCAAAAAGACAAAAAGTATGCGTCCAACCATCCTAAGGTGCAGAAGCGACCATACTCCTGTCCAAGTTGTTGGTGCTGGGAGTCCCTCCCTTTCCAAATGGTGGACTCTTCACCGTTCAGAGAACTAATGGCTTGTGCCGAGCGGAGATGGAGAGTTCCAAGCCGTAATTTCTTTTCCAAAAAGGCAGTACCAGCACTTCATAAATATGTAAACAGAAGGTGGGCCAGTCCCCTTTAGCTTATCAGTTTGTTCCAAGGTGCACGGCAGCGCGGAACGTCTGGAGCTGTAACTAAAGGGCAGGGCCAGTAACATGTCCTTTACGGCCCACTGGGTGAATGTGCTTCCTGCCCAGGCACACCAACAACTTGGACAGGGGACGCCGCTGTCTCCTCCACGTTGTCAAACTGCAGCCCTGCGCCAATGTCCGTCCTCCCCTCCACCACCACCACTCAGCCCTCCACAAGTACTGCTCCATCATACCACATGTGTAGGGCACAGCGGTGTCACGCAGTTCTACACCTGGGGTTGCCTCGGCGGAACGAAGTCCCCACAGGGGAGTAACTGCTCCGCGTCATGCAGCAAGAAATCGATGTGTGGCTTTCCCCCGCGCCCAAATGCAAATCGGAACCATGGTGACGGACAATGGGAGAACATGGTGTCCACGCTGCCCGAGGAGGGATGGTCCAAGCCCTGCATGGCGCACGTGTTCAATCTGGTTTTTGAAAAGGTTCCTGAAGTCTTCCACCGATCTTCAGAAGATTCTGAAAAAAGCCAGGAACTGTGCCCTGGCACTTTATCCATTCCTACAAAGCCAGGAAACCACCCTCCTCGAGTTGCAGTGGCAGAATGGCCTCCCCCAACACACTCTATATGCGATGTTTTCCACCCGTTGGAATTCCACCTGCACATGTTGGACCGACTGTGAGAAAGGCCATTAACGATTTTTTGATGATCCAGGCGGACAGGAGTACTCCCCTTGTAACTTTGATGTCAGCCAGTGGCAGCTCATGCTTTACACCTGCCGTTTGTTGAGGCCATTCGAGGAGGCCACGTTATTAGTCGCCAGGACTACGGGATAATAACGTCATTCCACTGCTTCATGTCCTGGAACAGAGTGCTGAAAAATCTGCCCTGGCAGGGACTGGAGACGTGGTGACTACACCCTCGCGCCACATGAGTCCGGGGGGACTGAAATGGAGGAGGAGGGGGACATGGAGGGAAGCAAATTGTCTGGTGAAATGAGTGGATTTTTCAAACCCATGACAAGAAAGGAGGAGCAGGAGCAGCGGGAGGAGGTAATGGAGATGGGGAAGATGAGGCAGATGACCCCAAGCACCGGGCAGTATACAGTGGAGATGGGGGCAGAAAGCCCCTCGGAGTCACCCTTTTTTAGATGGCCCGCACATGCTGATTTGCCTGGCTAGTTGACAGCCAAATAGTCAGCACCGGCAGAAGGAGACTTCTGGCTCTCCACCCTATTGGACCCCCCGCTAACGGTCCAAAATGGGAGCCTTTTTCCCAGCTATTGAGAGGAGGACAAACTCAAAAACTATAGGGAAATCCTCCGAGTCAGTTGGCCGCTGCCTATGTGGCAGCATCGTCCCTCCTCTGACAGGTCGACCAGGGGTTCTTCAGCGCTCCCACGTACTACTGCCACGGGTGCTGGGGGAAGGTGGGTGGTTTTGGAGCAGTACCCCGCTCCATCAGCAGCAACCTAAGTCTGGAGTCACTGATGAGCAGCTTCCTTCACCCGCCTAGTGAGGAGGGCAGTCGCCAGCACAGCAAGGGCCTGGACAGACCCGAACCCAAAAGTTTGGGGGGCCTACTTGGACAGCACTCTGCCACCCCAGTTAGAAGATCCGCTGGACTACTGGGCAGCCAAACTGGATGTGTGGCCGCAACTTGCCGAGTTTGCAGTGGAGAAGCTGTCATGTCCGGCCAGTAGTGTGGCATCAGAGCGGGTGTTCAGTGCGGCGGGGGCCGTCATTACCCCAAGGAGAACCCGCTTGTCCACGGGAAATGTGGAACGACTGACCTTTATCAAGATGAATCAGGCGTGGATCGGCCAGGAATTTCCACACACCAATGCCTTAGGCGTCAGACTACATCAGCCATGACGCCTCACCCAAACTGTGAGAAATGAGTCTGGGTTTAAACTACCTGCCTCAGCCACTGTTCTGATGCCGCCACCCGCCTGATGCCACACATCTGCTGACAGTTTCTCCATCTGCCACCAATCATCTTTACCAGGGACTGGTATTGCCACCCACCTCCACACTCTGTCATTGTGCCACTGTCTGACCTCATGCTGCTGCTGTGGCTGCTGCCGTGACCTCCACACTGTGTCATTGTGCCACTGTCTGACCTCATGCTGCTTGCCGCCGTCAACCTCCACTCTCTGTCACTGTGCCACTCTGTGGCCTACTCCTGTTTTTGCCACCTCCAGAATGTGATTGTGCCACTGTCTGACCTCATTGCTGCTTGCCCGGGCCGTCACCTCCACTCTCTGTCACTGTGCCACTCTGTGGGCCTACTCCTTTTTTTTTTTCCACCTCCAGAATGTGATTGTGCCACTGTCTGACCCATTTCTGCGCTGTGGCTCGGCCGTGACCTAGACACTGTTTTCATTGTGCTACTCTATGGGCCCATTCCTGTTTTTTTCCACCTCCCCGAATGTCATTGTGCCACTGTCTGACCTCATGCTGCTGCTGTGGCTGCTGCCGTGACCTAGGCACTGTTTTATTGTGCCACTCTGTGGCCTATTCCTGTTTTTGCCACCTCCAGAATGTCATTGTGCCACTGTCTGACCTCATG
Source organism: Phyllomedusa bahiana (assembly GCA_025379985.1). Classification (NCBI taxonomy): domain Eukaryota; kingdom Metazoa; phylum Chordata; class Amphibia; order Anura; family Hylidae; genus Phyllomedusa; species Phyllomedusa bahiana. The sequence continues at coordinate 17,115 of JAODAL010028259.1, forward strand.
CTGCTGCTGTGGCTGCTGCCGTGACCTAGACACTGTGTCATTGTGCCACTCTGTGGCCTATTCCTGTTTTTGCCACCTCCAGAATGTCATTGTGCCACTGTCTGACCTCATGCTGCTGCCGCCGTCACCTCCACTCTGTGTCATTGTGCCACTCTGTGGCCTACTCCTGTTTTTGCCACCTCCAGAATGTCATTGTGCCACTGTCTGACCTCATGCTGCTGCCGCCGTCACCTCCACTCTCTGTCATTGTGCCATTCTGTGGCCTACTCCTGTTTTTGCCCCCTCCAGAATGTGATTGTGCCACTGTCTGACCTAATGCTGCTGCTGCCGTGACCTCCACTCTCTGTCATTGTGCCACTCTGTGGCCTATTCCAGTTTTTGCCACCTCCAGAATGTCATTGTGCCACTGTCTGACTTCATGCTGCTGCTTTGGCTGCTGTCGTGACCTACACACTGTGTCATTGTGCCACTCTGTGGCCTACTCCTGTTTTTGCCACCTCCAGAATATCATTGTGCCACTCTCTGACCTCATGCTGCTGTGGCTGCTACCGTCACCTCCACACTCTGTCACTGATGTTGCCACCTGAGCCCTCAGCTTGTTTTTTTTCCAGCTGGCACTGCCATGACTTTATCAGGCTACATTCCCCCTTCAGTTTTTTGGTCAGTTTTGCCCTCTTAAGTGCCCAGGGAATTTTATAGTGAAGCGATTCTAAAAGCGGCGGCAGTCATGTGCGTGTCATACTAAAACACAACATTGTATGAAGACCAAACCAAGCTCCCTCTGCATATTTAAGCATGGCACAACGTTCTACAGCACCCTGGAAATAGCTGTTTTTTAACGTGATTCGTCCCGAAGTAATTCGGAACAAAGTTATTTTTTGTCGGGAAATTCGGCGAAGTGAGCAAACCGAATTTCGAGAAATTCGCCTATCTCTAGTCTGGATGCATTTCTGGAGCGTAATAAAATAACAAGTTATAGTGACTAGGATTCTGGAGAGGGGTCATTCATCCAGGGATTTGATCTGATTGCCAGATTGTAGTCGGGAAGGAATTTTTTCCCTAAAATGAGGACAATTGGCTTCTACTTCATGTTTTTTTTTGCCTTCCTCTGGATCAACACTAGCAAAATAGGCTGAACCGGATGGATGTATGTCTTGATGTGCAAAACGGATAGAGACATACCCCAAGCGATTTGCAGCTGTAATCGCAGCAAAAGGTGGCACTACAACGTATTAACTTAATAATTTTGCTCGCCCCACTTTTCAGTTTTTGTTTTTTTTTACAAAAGTTTAAAATATCCAATAAATTTCGTTCCACTTCACAATCGTGTCCCACTTGCTGTTGATTCTTCAGAAAAAAATTAAAATTTTATATCTTTATATTTAAAGCCTGAAATGTGGCAAAAGGTTGAAAAGTTCAAAGGGGCCGAATACTTTCGCAAGGCACTGTAGTTTCTGTGATGCCAGATTTTTTACGTTTTTGTTATGTTTTGTTATTAAAAAAACGAAAAAAATTTTTTTTTTCCAGATTTGCGCCACAGAGCCATTTTCTACAATCAATAACTTTTTTTGTACTTTCCTATCTATGGATCTGAGTTAGGGAACATTGTTTGCGGATGACGTGTAGTTTATATTAGTATAACTTTGGAATACATGTGACTTTTTATTCCAATTCTTAGGGAATGTAAACTTCCCAAAAACCCACAATTTAATGATGTTTTTTTCTCCTAAATAATATTATATTTTAACCCTTTACCGCCGGAGCCAGTTTTGGCCTCTCAGACAGAGCCCCATTTTTTAAATCTGACATGTATCACTATATGTGAGAATAACTTAGTGAAACTTTAACCTGTCCAAGTGATTCAGAGAGTGTTATATCGTGACACAGTGTGCATTAAGATAGTAAGACATTTTGATTCAAAAAGTCCTTGTTTATTTGTGAAAAATATTAAAGTATCGTGAAAAATTTACCATTTTCAAACTTCAAAAATTTCTGCGTGTAAGATAGATAGTTATTCTACCATATGTCTACTGTAGGTTGGCATCTTTTTTTTGAAATGTCTTTTTTTATTTATGATATTAGGGGGCCTAGAAATTTAGTTGTTATTTTAACATTTTCATGTAAATTTGCAATATACATTTTTTTTTAGGGACCAGTCCAGTTCTAATGTGATTTTGATTGGCCTGTATGTTAGATACCCCCATAAATGACCATCTAAGAAACTACACCCCTTAAAGTATTCAAAACAGCATGTAGGAAGTTTATTAGCCCATTAGGTGTTTCACAGGAATTAAAGCAAAGTGGAGGTGAAATTAAAAATGTCACTTTTTTTTTCAAGATTTTCAATTTTCAGCCATTATTCACAAGTACTCGGTAGATGTGATCAGGGAAATGCAACTTAACCCCTTAACGACCGCCCACCGTCTTTTGATGGCATTTCAGGTCGTTCGTCTGCAGTGACGTGTTTTGACGTCGCTGCAGACAACGGGGTTTGCGGCGCCCGGCGCCGCAATTGCGCTAGTATCGGGGCTGTACTACACAGCCCCGATCCCAGAGCATCTCCTGCAGGCATCGGGCAGCGGCGGAAACCTCCGCAACCCGATGCTTTAACCCTTTGATTGCGGCGGTACGTTACCGCAGCACAATCAAAGGGATCCCCTGCTCTGTCGGGTGATCGGAACACCCGGTCACCCGACAGAGCTCGGGGAACGGCTGCACAGTCAGCTCTGGGGAGCTAGCGTGGCCCCAGAGTTGTCTGTGTATGAAGCCAGTGATTAGGACGCACTGTGTGCTGTCCTAATCACTGCCTGTGTCAAACTGACACAGATTAGCATGTATTAGCATATATGAATATGCTAATACATTACTAAGTGTAAAAAAAAATTTTTAAAAAAAATGTTAAACAGTTCTCCCTTCATGGGATTAAAAAAAAAGTACAAAAAAAACCCATAAAAAGTGTTAAAAAAAAGAATAAAAAAATAAATAATAAAATAAAAATAAATATTTAATAAAAAAATAATTGTACATAAATTACACGCACAAAAAAACCTACACATATTTGGTATCCACACGACCGTAATAACCTGTAGAATTAATATAACAAGTTATTAAGTGTGAAATGTGAATGGTGTAAAAAAAAAATAATTAAAAAACTAAATTTAAAAAAAAAATAAAAAAATACTGCAATTATTTATAAGTGTACTTAAACTATTCCCCCATAAAGTACAACTTGTCTCGAATAAAACGAGACCTCATACAGCTGCGTCATTGAAAAAATAAAAAAGTTCCAACTGTTTAAACGCAAGGAGGCCAAAACTAAAAAAAAATTCTGGTCATTAACTACTTTTCAGGCGTTCGGCTTAAGGGGTTAATATTGATTTCCTAGATTCTGCTGTTTTCAGAGATATCCCATATGTGGCCATAGTACGCTATTTGGCTCAATCACAAGCCCCAGAATAGGAGGTGCACCTACCGGACTATGGGGTCTCATTTTCATAACAATTTTATTTAGGCGCCATTTCAGGTTTGCGGACACCTTACGGGGCTAAACCTTAATAAACACCCCTAAAAAGACCCCATATTGGAGACTACACCCCTTAAGGAATATATACAGGGGTGTAGTGAGTATATTAACCCCCCCACAGGTGTTTCACAAAATTTTTTTAGCGTTAGGCTTAGAAAATGACATTTTTTTTTTCCAGCAATCTGCAATTTTAGCTGAAAATGTTGAATTTTTACAAGGAATCCTGTAAAAAAAAAAGCATACCAAATTTTGTTAAGCAATTTATTCCAAGTTCGGCAATACCTTACATGTGGGTGTAAACTGCTGTTTGGGCGCATGGCAGGGCGTACAAGGGAGGCAGCGCTATTTTGCTTTTGGAACGCAGATTTCGTTGGGGTCATGTCGCATTTGCAAAGCCCCTAAAGTACCAGAACAGGTGAAACCTTCCAGAAGTCGCCCTATTTTGGATTCAACACCCCTCATGGATCTCATCTAGGGGTGTACTGTGCATTTTAGGTGTACAGGTGGTCCATAGTATTTTTTTAGTATTGGGCTATGAAAATGAAGGGAAAAAACGCAGTTCCGACATTGTTTTCTGAGCTTCATTTTTACAGTGTTTGCCGTACGGTATAAATGACAGGAAAACTTTACTGTGGGGGTCGGTACAATTGCAATGATATAAATGTTATATAGTTTTTTATGTTTTCTTAATTTTACACAATAGAATTAGGTCTATAAGAAATTCCGTTTTTATGTTGTCCTATTCTGACAGCCATAACTTTTTTATTTTTCTGTGCACAGAGCTGATTATGGGCTTGCTTTTTGCAAGATGAGTTGACGTTTTTATTAGTACCATTATGGGTTGCATATGATGCTTTGATCACTTTTTATTAAAGTTTTTGTGAGGCATTTTGAACAAAATACAGCATTCCCGGTAGTGTTTTTTATTTTTATTTTCTACAGCGGTCACCTTGCGGTATAAATGACATGCTAGTTTAACTCAGCAAGTCGATATAATTACAACGATACCCAATTTGTATTTTTTAAAGGTTTTACTGCTTTTACACAATAAAAACACTTTTATTCAAAAAGGAAAACACGTTTTTGCTTTGCCATATTCTGAGAGCCATAACTTTTTATTTTTCGGTGTATGGAGCTGTGTTTGGTCTTATTTTTTGCGGGATGAGTTGACGTTTTTATTGGTATAATTTTTTGGGGGACAAAACTTTTTGATCAGTTTTAAATCCATTTTTTGAAAGGAAGGGTGAAGAAAATACTGCAATCCTAGTAGTGTTTTTATTTTTATTTTTAACAGCGCTCATCGCGCAGTATCCGTGACAAGTTATATTCGCTCTCTGGGTCAATACGATAATGGTGATACCCAACTTATATAGTTTTTTTATTTTGAAGCACTTTAAAAAAAATTAAAAAAAATAGTGTTTTATTGTGTAAAACAATATTTATGTATCGCTGTCTCTTGAGAGCCATAACTTTTTTATTTTTCCGTATATAGAGCTGTGTAAGGACATTTTTTTGCTAGTCGAATGGACATTTTAATTGGTATAACTTTGGAGTTTATATGAGTTTTTGATCGCTTTTTATTCCATTTTATGTGCTGTGGGATGAACAAAAAATGCAATTCTGTGACTGTTTTTTTATATATTTTTTTTTACGATGTTCACCATGCGGGTTATTTAATGTGACAGTTTTAAGGGACAGGTCGTTACGCATGCGTCGATACCAAATATAGGTACTTTATTTATTTTTGATCTTTTTTTGGGCGATTGGCGTTTGTAAAGGGGAAAAGGGCGGTGTACGTGTTTTTATTTTATTTTTTTGTGTTTGTTTTACTTTTTTTCACTTTTAACATTTATTTTTACTTTTTTACACTTTTTTTACTTTTTCTTCTAACAGCAATCATCAGATTGCTGTTAGAAGGCACGACAGTACACAGTACTAGTACTGTGTACTGGTCACCATGACAACTGCCTGTCACCATGCCCACAATGCATTGCGGGCATGGTGACGTCACAGATGGCCCTGGGAAGTGCCGTTCACTTCCCGGGACCATCAGGCAGGAGATCGCTGATGCACTGTAGAGCGGCAGCCGACGGGAGCAGGCAGGAGGAGCTCCCTCCTCCTGCCTGCGGCTTCATTATCACAACCATGACAGGTTGCGGTAATGAAGCGTTAGTCACCTGTGGCCGGAGCTCACTCCGGCCACGGGTGATACGGCATGCGGCCAGCGGTAATTTACCGCTGGTCCCATGTCGAGATCGTGCGCGGCACGCCCGCAAGCCCGCACGATAGCCAGGATGTATGCATACGTCCATTTGCGGGAACGCACTTCCCGCTAGGGTGTATGCATACGCCCTATGTCGGGAAGGGGTTAATAGATTGGACTTTTATGAATGCAGCAATACCAATTCTGTTTATCTTTTAAAAAATATATTATATTTGCAGAAAGATGAAAGGGAGGTGTTTTGAGAGTTTAATTTTTTTATTTTTATATCTTTTTTTGACTTTTAATTTTGTTTAAATCATCAAGTCGTGGGAAATAAGAGGCTTAAGGAGGTACAATAGGGATCCTTTTACCATACTTTACAAAACTGAGCCATAATATGGGCACATGTAGGGGACCTTTTTGTTGAACTATATTAAACAGATACTAATTTCTGAATAGATAAGATATCTCAAGAATTTTTTGTTTAGTACCTTGCAAACAAAAAACCACACAGTTTTACAGCTAACTACAAAACTAAATTAGTTATGCAGTTTTTGTCCACGTGCTTTATAGATGTGACAGAAATAGTTTTATTGTGTTACATGTTACATAGTTAGTACGGTTGAAAGAAGACACGTGTCCATTAAGTTCAACCAAGGGTGGGGAAAATGTGGGTAAGGGAGAGAGACAAGGACTTTAAGCCCAGGCTGCCCACTAGTTAATGCCCTGGAACCCACAAGACAAGAACCAATCTGCTCCAGTGGAGATCATATCTCTGACCCCAGAGCCTCCACCAGCCAGGATCCAGAATTTTACATAGCTACATACGCATTAATATTCTTTAGTTCCAGGTAGGTAAGCCTTTCTTGAAACTCTCTACAGTTCCTGCTGTGACCAGCAACTCAGGCAGGCTATTCCACAGATTCACAGTTCTTACAGTGAAGAACGCTCTTCTCCTCTGGAGATTGAATCCTTTTTTCTCTAGTCGAAGGGAATGTCCCCTTGTCTTTTGAGGGGGCATCACTTGAAATAATTTTTCCTCATACTTTTTGTAGGGACCATTTATATATTTATATAAATTAATCATGTACCCCTGAAGCCGTCTTTTCTCAAGACTAATTAAGTTCAATTCTACTAACCTCTCCTCATAACTAAGATGCTCCATTCCCCTTATAAGTTTGGTTGCTCATCTTTGTACTCTCTCTAGCTCCATTACATCTCTTCTATAAACAGATGTACAGTTACATTAGTTACATTTAGGGACTCATGTGATCACAACCACATAGTGACTGAATAATACCTCTACCACATAGTGACTGAATAATACTGCAGAATTATGAATATATAATATCTTCATCTACTCCAGATCGCCATGACGACTTTTCCCTGACACACCTCATTGCTTCAGAATTAACCATACAAATATCTTACACTCCCCTCTTTTCCAGCACCTTCCTAGCTGTTCCCACCTCATGTGTACAAGCCATGTGGCTTGTTTTTTAATTATATGTAAAATAACACAAAAAATTATGCTTTTTTTTTAACTTTTAGTTCCTTGACCACTTGCTTGTACGCTGTTCTCCAATGCAAAAGATTTGAGGGACTTAGGCCCAAAGCTCAAGGCAAGGACCTCCAAGGTAATATTTTCAGAACTACTACCTGTACCACGGGCCACACCAGAGAGGCAACGGGAGATTAGAGAGGTGAATAAGTGGCTCAAAAATTGGTGTAGGAAAGAGGGGTTTGGGATTTTGGAGAACTGGGCTGACTTCTGTCTTGGCTACAGACTCTATGCTAGGGACGGGCTGCACCTAAATGGGGAGGGTGCAGCTGTATTGGGGGACAAAATAGCCAGGAAGTTGGAGGAATATTTAAAGTAGAGACTGGGGGGGGAGGGTAACTACACATATAGCGGGCAAGAAGGGAAGATAGAGAGCTGGGAATTAGTAATAAAACATGTGGTGGAGTGGAGGGAGGGGGTGTAGCAATAGTTAAAAAGAACAGGGAGAAAGGAATAAAAACTGAAAAATCTCTAAATTGCATGCTGACCAATGCCAGGAGTCTGACATGACCAACTCCAAATAAATGAACGTAGAATAAATGCATTGCTGAAGAAAAATATGACATAAGTGGGGATAACAGAGACATGGCTGCACATCTGAGCTAAAAGCACCGAGCTGGGCGGCATTACCCATACATGGGTTTTTCCAGACCAAAATAAGCAGAGTACCGAACACCCCGGACGAGGGTAGGATGACCTGATCACAATCTAAAAACCTGCCTAGTGAAGCCAACACTAGCGGGAAGCTATAGCAAAAGGAAATGAAACACTGTGGACTCAAGAATAATGTAAGAGTAGACCCATGGGGGTAAAAACAAAAATATAAATCTATAGGAGACATCGTAATATGCCACCCAAATATAACAGAACCCATGGAAGATGTACTTCCTCAATGCAACTAGATAGAGGCGTCAATCAGAAGGATGTGTATATAAAGGGAGACTGTGTAACTACCCAGACATAAAATTGTGAATCAGTAAACTGGGAATCATGAAACAAAGGAAACCAGGTATTTTGAGTCCAGATAAAAAAAGATAATTAACCTTTAACCAAATGGTGCAGAGAACCATTTAGTTTTATGTGGAGAGAGTCCTACAAAAACACTGAATTTTAGGTAGGCTATTCTTATCCTTCTTAGAGAAGCCCTAAACCGTATTGACTGGGACAAGTTTTTTTAAAAATAGCAGAACAAATAATAAATCGTGGCAGATCCTATTTAAAAACAATCTAAAGAAAGGCACCCACTGTGAGAGGTACATACCTTATGAGTAATAAAACAAATAGACCAAGAATAACCCAATGTGGATCTACAGAGAATGTACAAGGAGGCGCAATAAAAAACAAAAAGAAAGCTACTAAAACAGGAGGGCAAGTAAGAGGCCACAAAAAAGCTATAAGGAACAAAAATAAAAGTCTGTAAAAAAATATAATAGGCCAGAGCAAGCAGAGACAGAGAAAGGGCCAGAGTAGCCATACGAAAAAAAAGTAAAACTAAACCCCAAATAAATTTTTAACATACTAAATAATAAAAAGAATAAAAAAAAAAAGTTGCCCCTTTTGAAAAAGGTAGGAGGGGGGATGAGAAGAAAGCAAACCTACAAAACAATTTTTTCTCCACTGTATAAACCGAGGAGGCTGTACCTTCCTAGATTGATGAGCAAGAGGGATGTAGAAACTCAAACATAAATGTTACTCTTGTTCCTAAAGCACCCAGAGAAGCTTAAAATAGACAAATCACCAGCCCTGATGGATATATACCTAGAGATAGGGCGAAATTCTCTCAAAAATTCGGCTATTCTGTCACATTCGCCCGAGAATTATTTTATACCGACATAAATACCGTTTCGGATCCGCATTACTTCCGCAAGAATCAACTAAAAAAACAAAACAGCTATTTCCAGTGCTGCCCAGAGCCTGCAATGTGGTGCTGTAGGAAAACGTTGCTGCCATGCGTAAATATGCAGAGTGAGCTTGGTTTGGTCTTCATACGAATGTTTGGTGTTTTAAGTATGACCAAACGCACATGAACTAGTTGTGCCGGTACCTCGCCGTCCGCTCATAGAAAGAATCGCATCACTATAAAAAAGCCCTGGCACTGCACTTATGGTGGCAAAAAAAACTGCCCCAAAAACTGAAGCAGGAACGTAGTCCTGATAAAGTCATGGCAAGCAAAAAAGCTGGAAAAAAACAAACTGAGGAGCTCAGGACAACATAATAGTGACAGAGTGTGGAGGATGACTGCGGCAGCCACACAGCAGAGGTCAGACAAGTGGCACAATTGCATTCCGGATGAGGCAAAAACAGTACCAGTGAGCCGCAGAGTGTCACAAAATGACACAGTGTGGGAGTCCACGGTGGCAGCAGCATAGGATCAGCGTGGCACAATGAACAAATTCTGGAGCTAGGCAAAAAAGGAGTAGGCCAAAGAGTGGGTACAAGGACACAGTGTGAGGGCAACGGCAGGAGCAACACAGCAGCTAAGGTCAACCAGTGGCAAACAATGACAACAGTGTTGGAGGCACGCAGCAGCCACATCAGCAGCATGAGGTCAGACCAGTGCACAATGACAAATTCTGGAGGTGGCAAAAACAGTAGTAGGCCACAGTGTGTGAGGGCACGGCAGCAGCCAACAGGCAGCAGCATGAGGTCAGACGCTTGCACAATGACTACAGTTGGAGGTGCCACTGACAGGAGTCTACTAGCAGCAGCAATGAGGTCAGCAGAGTGGCACAAATGACATTGCTGCAGTGCAAATAGTTATTGAAGGCCACAGAGCGCACAATGACTGAGAGCGGAGGTCACGGCGGCAGCAGCAATGAGGTCATCAGTGGCATCAATGACAGAGATGGAGTTGAATTACAAGGAGCACAGCATGCGGTCAAGAGTTAGTCACACCAATGACACATTCTGGAGGTGGCAAAAACTGTACCATAGGCCGCAGAGTGCACAATGACACGTGTGGATATCGGTCATCGGCAACAGCCAAAGCAGCAGCAGCATGATCACCCATATAGAGTGAGAGGGCAACAATGACAGAGTGTAGAGGTGGTGTTGGCCAATACCATATCCCATGTCAAGACGGTGTTAGACAGATGGAGAAACTATCATGAGCAATTTGTGGCATCAGGCAGTGTGGTCGGCATCAGAATTAGTGGCTGAGGCAGGTAAGTTTGAAAAACCCAGACTGGACGCCTAAGGCATTGGTGTGTGGAAAACCTGGCCGATCCAAGCCTGAATTCATCTGACAAAGGTCTCCAGTTACTCCGTTCAACAAAATCCCGTGACAACAGCGGGTTCTCCTTGGGGTAAACGATGGCGCCCCCGCCGGCAACTGCAACACGACCCGCTCTGATGTCCACACCTACTCGCCGCAGGACGGACAGCTTCTCACCCCCTGGCCAAACTCGCAAGAGTATGTGCGGCCACACATCACCAGTTTGGCTTCCCAGTAATCCATCGGATCTTCTAACTGGGGTGGCAGAGTGCTGTCCAAGTAGTCCACAACCTGTTAGTTCAGGCGGAATGCTCCAAAGTCCAGCTAGCTGCTCGCTGGTGGGCTTGGGCCTGCCACTCCACACTATGCGGGTAGAAGGAAGCTGCTCATTAGTGGACTCCAGACTTAGTAACTGCTGAATAGAGCTGGTATCTTCTCCTACCCCCCCACCTCTTTCCCGCCACCAGACCTGCTCAGTAGTACGTGAGCGCTGAGGAACCCCCGGTCAGCACCTGTCAGAGAGGGACGATGCCGCACATAGTGCAGCGGACAACTGATTACGGAGGATATCCCATAGTAAATTTGAGTATTGTCTTCCCGTCTCAATCAGCTGGGAAAAAGGCTCCCATTTTTGGAACCGGGTATTCGAGGTCCAATAGTGTGGAAGAGCCAGAAGAAAGTCATCCCTCTGGATCCCTTCTGCCGATGCAGACTATTCGGCTGTCAACTAGCCAGGCAAATAAGCATGCTGCGGGACAATCTGCACAAGTGAGCTCCGAGGTACTCCCCTGCCTCCATTCCCACTGTAATACTGGCCACGGTGCTTGGAGTCCAACAGCCTCGTCTTCCCTCATCTCCATCCACCACCTCCTCCAGCAGCTCCTAACTCCTCCTCCACTCCATTTGTCACATGGGTAAAAAATCCACTCATTTCAACCAGACAATGCTCTGCTCCATATGATCCTCATCTCCTCCTCGCTACCACATATCAGTTCCAACGACTCATGTTGCCAACGAATTAGTTCGCCACATGCTGCCAGTTCTGCGGGCTTGTGCCGCAGGACAGATTTTTCCAGCATCTGTTCCAGGACAATGAAGCAGTGGAATGACGTAATGCATCCCGTAGTCCTGGCGACTGTACAAATAACGTGGCCTCCCCGAATGGCCTCTAACCAAACGGCAGGTGTCACCATGACTGTCCACTGGCTGACATCAAAGATACACAGTGGAGTACTTCTGTTCTGCCTGGATCATCAAAAAATTCGTTAATAGGCCTTTCTCTGTTCATAACAGTCGGTCCAACATGTGCAGGCTGGAATTCCAGCTGTGGAACATCGCCATAATCAGAGCGTGTTTGGGGTAGCCGATCAGCCCGCTGCACCCACGAGGTAGGGTGTATCCTTCCTTCGGCTTTGTACAGAATGGATAAAGTGCATAGCACAGTTTCCTAGGCCATTATTCAGAATGTTCTTGAAGTATCGGAGGAAGACTTCATGAACCATTTATACAACCAGATTTAGAACACGTGCGCCATGCATTGGCGCATGGACCACATCCCGTCCTCGTGCACCGCGGACACCATGTTCCACCCATTGTCCGACACCATGCGTTCCGAATGCATTGGCGCTGAGAAAGCCAACACATCGATTTCTTGCAGCAATTGAACGCGGAGCAGTTCCGTCCCCCCTGTGTGAACCTTCGTTCGCCGAGGCAAGCTAGTTGTAGAACTGCGAGACAATAACCGCTGTGCCCAACACATGTGGTATGATGGAGCAAGCCAACATGTAGAGCGCAGAGATGGTGTTGGTGGAGAGGAGGAGGATGCCGACATTGGCGTCAAGGAGCAGGCATTATGACAACGTGGAGAGAAAATCGCGTTCACCGTTCCAAGTTTGGTTGGAGTTGCCTGGGCAGGAGTCACATTCACCCAGTGGCACGTAAAGGGACATAGTACGGCCCGGACCGAAGTTACAACAAGCTCCCACGTCCCGCGCTGCCGTGTACCTTGGAACAAAACCGAATAAGCACAAGGACTGACCCTCTTCTTCTACACTATTTATTAAGAGTGCCTGTTACTTACTTAATGGTACTGAACTGCTAGACTGCCTTTTTGGAAAAGAAATTACGCTTTGGAAACTCTCCTAATCACGGCTCTGCACACAGTCCATTGAGTTCTCTGAATGGTGCAAGTCCACCATTGGAAAGGAGTGGAACTGCAGTACGCCAACAACTTGACAGTAGCACGGTCAGGTGCTGCTGCACCTTAGGATGGTTGGACGCACAATACTGTAGTCTCTTTAACAATTCGCCTATACAGAACGAACTGCTGGCGCCCATGAAGTAGCGAGGAGCAGAGCAACTGGCCCGGCTGAGAGGATGTCAAAGAGAAACAGCTGCCTTCTGCAAGAGGTGGAGCCATGACTGGCTGAAATGTGCATGCCGTGCCACTGGCCCGCAGCTGCTCGCTGCAAGCGGTCAGGATGGACAACCCATCTAGCCACGTTTCTCCCTCCAGCCAGGCCACCGTGATGGTGACCTAGCATGTGTGACGCAGGGCCGGTTGTGCCAAACGATAGCTCACCTGGCCACGCTTCACTTTCTGCCCACAGAATTCTACATATGACCCATATTCGGCTCCTCCGGTGTCTAGCAAAGAAACGCCACAACACCGCCGAGTAGCTGATTTTAAACCGCCAACAGGCTCCGCAATGAGTGACTACTGGGCGCCATTACTTACTTCTTTAATCTCCTCTGCCGCCGCAGCGGCCAAAGCCTCGCTACCCCTGTGCCGCTACTGTCTTGGTCCTGCGAAGGCGTTTTCAACCCGTGGCCGCTTGGCTCCCAGACCTCACACTACCACTGCTGCTACCCTGCGACCTCACCAAACAGGATCTCCACACAAACACAACCCACTTGCTGGCTGGGGGCTGAGCCGCTGCCTGAACCGCTCAAGCTGACGCCCTCGTTTCTCCTGACATGATGAAGCCCTGCTTCACACCCCGCTTCCCCGGCTATTCCAAGTGCGTCGGTCTACATCAACATCAATTTGTGTTTTATCGTCACTACTCGTCCTCATCACCGTCCATGGTTAAGCCGAGCTGACCTCCACCACATGACCCTGGCCCCCTCCCATGCCCACTCGTCCACATCTATACTTTCGGCCGCCTACTGCAAGAAGCTGGGAATATTGGAGCCCCCCTTTTCATCGCTGCCAAAGTAGCTGCTGACGGCCCCTCTCCTTCAAATTGTACATCCCACACAATATAGTGTGGCGCTGAGCCCAGACCACATAGTATATCCCTGGCTGAGTGGAACTGATGGTACAGAGGCGGGCTGAGGACAGGTGAGGTTTCTCCTGACACCGCGTCCCCTGGCCCATAGCCAACCTAAGTGTTGGTGTCTGAGGGTTCCCCACCGACTCTTGGCTGGGGGTTGTCAGATGTCATCTGGGAGTAACAGGTGACCTAAGACAAACCAATCAAGAACCCTTGTTGCTGAACAACACAACGGCCGCAAGGAAGACAGCGGCAGTTTGTGGCCTCACCGATTGGACCCCATGCTGCGACGATCCCTTGCTGAGCTGCGGACCTGGGCCCGTTTCAGAATTGTTTGTGCCTCTCGCCACTCGCAGGTTGCAGAGCCTCGCCACCTCTCTGTCCCTGACAATACTGTTGTTCTAAAAGTGTACAGAACACTGTTTTTGAAGAAGCTATCTGTAATATGATAAAAATACACACCCCTGTTTTTTGACTCCAAATGAACCCAGTAACCATAGGCTTTGGTTAACCCTTGATTAAATTATTGCGCTACCAACAAATGGCCAGGAAAAATTTACTTGTATGTGTCTTTACCAGCACTGAGTGGTGTTTTACTAACTGTAAAAGCACAAACAGGCTTAATTAACCTTCGCTTGTGAATTTTATGCTACAAGAAACATGTATATATTATCGTTGTTGAAAAAGAGACGTTTTTATTTTCTGTCAGCACACTGCAGCAAAACAACTCTTAATTAACACCCTGGATGTAAATTGCGCAATAGAATTGAGCCATCCAACAAACTAGTAGCTTTGGTAGCGTGTTTACAATGTGGTGTAATTTTTCTACGCCACACCCAACAAATATTAAATTGTTAATTAATCTTTGCTTGTGAAATAGGCTACCAAAAGAAAAAATATATATTTGGCGTGAAAAAAGACGTTTAAATTGTTTTGTCACACAGCAGCAAAACAACCGCTAATTAACCCCTGGATGTAAATTGCGCAATAGAATAGAGTCCACACACACTAAGTAACTTTGTAGCGCGTTACAACTGTCGTATATTCTATTACTACTGCCACACAACAAAGATAAAAAAGTAATTAACCTTTGGCTTATGTGATAGGCTACCAAAAAAAAAAAAATTAAAATTAATATATATTTGGCGTTGAAAAAGAACGGTTATTTTTGTCAGCACAGCAGCAAAACAACGCCTTAAATAACCCCCTGGATGTAAGATTTCGCAATAGAATTGAGCCACCAACAATCTAGTAGCTTTGTAGCGTGTTACAATGGCGATATTTTTCAACGACCACATCACCCACCAACACGAGATAAAATTGTAATTAACCTTTGCTTGTGAATTAGGCTACCAAAAAAAAATATATATATTATGGCGATGAAAAAATGGACGGTTTATATTGTTTAAGCACATAACAACCAGCAATACAAAGCTTAATTAACCCCTGGATGTAAATTGCGCAATAGAATTGAGCAACCACAAACTAGTAGCTTTGTAGCGTGTTTACAAAGGCGTATTTTCTACGCCACACAAACAAGGAGATAAAATTGTAATTAACCGTTGCTTGTAGAATTAGGCTACAAAAAAAAAATATATGATTTGGCGTTGAAAAAGAACCGGGTTTATTATTTGCAGCACAGCAGCAAAACAACGCTAAAAATTAACCCCTGAGCTGTAAAATGGGCGCAATAGAATTGGAGCCAACCACAAACTAGTAGCTTTGTAAGCGTGTTACAATGGTGTATTTTTCTACGCCACACAACAAGAGAAAAAATTTAATTAACTTTGCTTGTGAATTATGCTACCAAAAAAAAATAAATATTTGGCGTTGAAAAAGACGGTTTATTATTTTCTGTCACACACCAGCAAAACAACGCTTATTAACCCCTGGATGAAAATTGCCGCAAATAGAATTGAGCAGCCAAAAATGAAGTTGTATTATGGATATTGTAAAAACGCTGTTTCTTTAAATGAATACAACAGGAACTGCTAGATCCCACTTGGATATTGAAATGTATATGCAAGCAGCATGGACGCACACAGGATTTCATATCCAATACCGCCAAAAAATCCGAAATAGAACTTTCATGAGAACAGTCCTGAGACAGTGAGACACCCCACAACAAAAATCGCTGAGTGTAAAAATCAGTTTCTTCAGAAAGCGCTATCACCCGCCAGCATCACCTTCCCAGTCAGTGCAGTGAGAGGATGTGAGCTCCCAGCGGCGCGCTCTCGGTCTTAATATAGTGCGTGACGTCACAGAATCCCGCCGGGCTCCTGATTGCTTCATCTCTGCACATGTCCATGCAGGCTATGCCCTTCTCCACCCAGATGCTTTGGCCTCCTGTAGCGCCATGTGCTCGCAGCCATTATTATCATCAAAAAAAGCACACTTCGTTCACACCGAAGTACCCCAAAGTTCGACTTCGTTCCGAACCGAAGTTTTCCTGAAATTCTAAACGAATTCCACTTCGTTTAGAATCGATTCGCCCATCTCTTATATATACCTCATATTTAATATTTTTCCAGTATGCCCTTTTTTATTTGCCCAACAGTGCTGGGGAGCAGAGTGTGCCAGTGTTGTGTTGGACACTTAGAAAATGCTGGGCAGCCCGCCTGGTCTAATAGTATGGGTGTCACTAATAGGTTGTAAGCCAGCATTGTGTACCACACGTATCTATATTTATGGCACACTTTTGTATCGCCTTATTATATGCAATTGTAGTACCGGCAACCACCTCCCTCATGCCCTGAGGTTGTATGAGTGATTGTTTCATTGGTTACTTTGCATCTGTGCAATCTCCCCATGCATTATACTGCGGCTTTTCTGCATGCTGGTGTGAATAGGTGTTAAAGTTGGTGTGCAGTTTTTCATCTTGCTCTAGCAATTAGCTGCACATGTGATCTTTTCCCAGTCAGCATAAATGGCAAAGTTGCTAGCTACTGGGTTCATGTTTGTTCAGCCATTGAGCTGTTCACAAGCCCCAAAGAATTGGAGTGTTTTTTTGAGTAAGTAATGTCCCATTTTTTGTATGTTTTTTCCTGATGGTATACACTCACGTGTCCTAAGGGAGTTAAGTAATGTCATAGATAGGCCCCTATTCTTAATAGTTATGGACTGTATAATAACGGGGTATGTCCCAAAGGATTGGTGCATAGCTAATGTGGTGGCAATATTCAAAAAGGGGTCAAAAAGAGATCCTGGAAAGTATAGGTCGGTAAGTTTAACCTCTGTTGTAGGTAAAATGTTTGAATGTTTTCTAAGAGATGCTATACTAGAGTATCTCACTGAAAATAAATTTATAACGCAGTTCCAGCGTGGGTTTATGAAGGATCGGTCCTGTCAAACTAATCTCCTCAGCTTCTATGAAGAAGTTAGTTCTAGACTGGATCAGGGTGAGACAATGGATGTCATATATTTAGATTTTTACAAAGCATTCGATACGGTGCCACATAAAAGGTTGGTAAGTAAAATGAGAATGCTTGGACTGGGGGAAAATGTGTGCAAGTGGGTAAGCAACTGGCTCAGTGATAGAAAACAAAGGATACATACAAGGGTACATACTCAGACTGGATTCCTGTTACTAGTGGGCTCAGTATCCTATCCTTTTTAATATTTTCATTAATGATCTTATACATGGATTGCACAGTAGAATATCAATCTTTGCAGATGATACTAAGCTCTGTAAAGTAATCAACACAATAGAGGATAATGTTTTATTACAAAGGGATCTGGATAAGTTGGAGGCCTGGGCAGAGAAGTGGCAGATGAGGTTTAACACAGATAAATGCAAGGTTATGCACATGGGGAGGAAAAATCCATTCCATGATTACATGTTAAACAGAAAAACGCTGGGTAAGAGTGACATGAAGAAGGACTTTGGAATCCTGGTGGACAGTAAACTTAACTGTAGCAGTCAGTGTCAGGCAGCAGCTGCCAAGGCAAATAGGATCATGGGTTCTATTAAAAGGGGCATAGATGCACATGATGAGAACATTATTCTCCCATTATACAAGTCACTGGTTAGACCACACATGGAATAAGGTGTACAGTTTTGGGCACCAGTGCACAGGAAAGACATTGTAGAGCTTGAACAGGTACAAAGGCGGGCAACAAAAAATAATAAAAGGACTGGGTGAACTGCAATACCCAGAATGATTAGGAAGATTAGGGTTATTTAGTTTAGAGAAAAGACGGCTTCGGGGGGACATAATAAATATGTTTAAATATATTAGTGGTCAATATAGAGATCTTGCTCAAGATTTATTTATACCCAGGGCTGTATCCAGATCAAGGGGGCATCCTCTACGTCTTGAGGACAAAAAGTTTCTATATAAACATAAAAAGAGATTCTTTACTGTTAGAGCAGTGAGACTGTGGAACTCTCTGCTATAGGAAATTGTCATGGTGAATTCAATAACGGAGTTCAAAAAGGGTCTGGATGCATTTCTGGAGCGTAATAATATAACAAGTTATAGTGACTAGGATTCTGGAGAGGGGTCGTTGATCCAGGGATTTATTCTGATTGCCAGATTGGAGTCGGGAAGGAATTTTTTCCCTAAAATGAGGACAATTGGCTTCTACCTCATGCGGGTTTTTGCCTTCCTCTGGATCAACACTTTAGCACAACAGGCTGAACTGGATAGACTTTTTTCGGCCTTACAAACTATGTAATTATGTAACAGTGTACAAAAAACGGCTCTCCTATTCAGTGTCGGACTGGCCCACCGGAGGATCGGTGGATCCTCCTGTAGGCCCCGGGTCCAAAACAGCGGGGCCCGCCGGGCCCCGTAGCATAGAGCCGGGCACCGTCGTGATGAAGTGAGCTAATTGCGCCACTGCCTCTCCTCAGCCGAACAGCCGTCACTCTGCTGTGCTGCCGAGGAGCTGCCAGGGGAGCATCCAGTGTCGGGCTGAAGAGCAACGCGCTTGGGTGGGGAGGTAAGGTAAGTATTATTGTTATTATTTTTAATGCCGGTTACCTGCCTGAGGAGGCTTAACTATATACCTGCCTTACTAAGGGGACCTATATATACCTGCCTCAGGGGGCCTATAACTATATACCTGCCTGAGGGGGCCTAATTATATACATGCCTTCCTAAAGGGACCTATAAATACTTGCCTGAGGGGGCCAATATCTATATACCTTCCTGAGGGGGCCTAACTATAAACCTGCATTACTAAGGGGACCTATATATACCTGCCTGATGGGACATATCTATATACCTGCCTGAGGGGCCCATATATATATACCTGCCTGAGGGGGCCTAACTATATATCTGCCTTACTAAGAGGACCTATATATACCTGCCTGAGGGGGCCTATATCTATATATCTGCTTATGGGGGCCTAACTATATACCTGGCTTACTAAGGGGACCTATATATAACTGCCTGAGAGGACATATCTATATACCTGCCTGAGGGGGCCTATATCTATATACCTGCCTGAGGGGGCCTAACTATATACCTGCCTTCCTAAGGGGACCTATATATATACCTGCCTGAGGGGGCCTAACTATATACTTGCCTTACTAAGGGGACCTATGTATACCTGCCTTAGGGGACATATCTATATATTTGCCTGAGGGTGCCTTTATCTATATACCTGCCTGAACGGGCCTTTATCTATATACCTGCCTGAGGGGGCCTTACTATATACCTCCCTTACTCTGGGGACCTATATATACCCGCCTGTGCGGGCATATATCTATATACCTGCTTGAGGGGGCCTAACTATATACCTTCCTTACTAAGGGGACCTATATATACCTGCCTGAGGGGACATTTCTATATACCTGCCTGAGGGGGCCTATATCTATATACCTGACTGAGGGGGCCTATATCTATATACCTGCCTTACTAAGGGGACCTATATATACCTGCCTGAGGGGGCCGATATCTATATACCTGCCTGAGGAGGCCTAACTATATACCTGCCTTGCTAAGGGAACCTATATTTACCTGCCTGAGGGGTCCTATATCTATATATCTGCTTGAGGGGGCCTAACTATATACCTGCCTTACTAAGGGGACCTATCTATACCTGCCTGAGGGGAACTATATATATATATATATATATATATATATACCTGCATGAGGGTGTTAAGGTAGGATTTCCCTTTTTAATCCATTCCTGATCCAGTTGCTTATCTCTGTTCCAAATTATGGTATAAGTTTGCTGTAAACAGCTGGGATCCCAATAATTACCATCCACACACAGTTGTCTGGAAAGCAATTCTGTTAAATACAGGGAAGTACATGACATTTTATATCACTTGTTACGTAAGCATTTGTCATAGCATGTGTTGTTTGACCATTGGTTAATTAGCTTTTGGGGAGGCAAGTTTATAAGTAAATCAAATACATATTTATATATGGTGATATACGTCACTCATTTCTGCATGCGTTGCAAAATATTAAACCGTCCAGGCCGTTTAAACCGCCGAGTTGTTTACTGTCCTGGATGCTGGACAAATGTCCAAATGTTTTCTGTGTCATTAGTCTGCTTTGCTTAAGCTATCCTCTTATTAATCCATTACTCCATTTAAAATGTCTCCAGCGTCATTCAAGATAGGAATATCCTGAAGGTAGTCGTCTTGCAGAAGCAGTGCATTTCAAGCCTATAATATCTGATTTAATCTGGTCAAGGGAAATAGGTATAGAGAATAATTCATGCAAATAGTATATAGACAGTTTCTATATGTAAGCAATGGATATGAAAGGTACAAACCGAGTTCAAATGTTTTGAATCAATTCCCACACCTGACAAGGGGACATATTTACCTGCCGTACTGAGGGGGCCTAACTATCTACCTGCCTTACTGAGGGGGAATATATACCTGCCTGAGGGGGCCTAACTATATACCTGCCTTACTGAGGGGGCATATACACCTGCCTGAGGGAACCTATCTATATACCTACCTTACTGAGAGGAGCTATATATACCTGATTGAGGGGAGCTATACATACATATACTATCTATATACGGCCTATCTATATACCTGCCTTACTGAGGGAAACTATATATACCTGCCTGAGGGGGCCTATCTCTATACCTGCCTTACTGATGGGGCCTATCTACATGCCCAGTGTTGCACTGGAGTACTGGGGGACCACCAGAGAAAGTTACTCTTGGGGCCCGCTCTTCTGTAATCAACAATCTCTGTAAAAGGCTGTTTACACGGCGTTACATGCTCACGTTCAAGGTATCCATCGGGGTACTGTGAGGAAAGGTACCACGATGCAGCTGCCGCATCCCCATAGAGGTTATTTGAGCACACTTAGTACAACATTGACTATGTATGCTTTACTTGCTGCCGGCATATGCTTTCCCTGGTAGACTACACTACGGAGTCCCACAGGAAAAGCATGTATTACCAGCAAATTGAGCATGTGAAGTCCACGTAGGACTATATTCAGTTAATCTTGATGAGACTACAGTGGCTATGTCCACGTCAGGGTACCGTTCCTCATAGTACCCTGCCGGATACTTCATACATGAACAAGTAACGCTGTGTGAACGGCCCCTTAATTATGTAATAAAACACCATTAATTCTTCAAATTCTAAAAAAAAACTGTAACAAGGGGAATAAATGGGGAGACTAGAAATGAAAATAACCAATATTTCACAAGAATTTGGTTTACTGTAAAAAAAAATCTCTGTCCCTCACTAGTCCCTGATATTCAACGTCCACAGTAATTTCACAATCACCAAAAGATTAGGCAAATCTCCAAATAGGACTGTAATTACACCTCCCCCATATACAAATCTATTTCTCACCCTGCCTTATAGAGGAGTAATTACCCCAATAGGTGCAGCGCCATTTTAGAGGAGACCCTAGAATACACTGACTTCTGAGTAAAAAATACTTATTTATGGATGGCTCAATGGTATAATGTCCCAAGTATCATAAAAATAGAGAAAAAATTCCAATGATGTCCCGAAGTGTTTCCCCCTTCTTATAGAAGGGCTCCTCAGGGGATCAAATGGATAATTACAAATAAGGTGCCAATATGCAGGGAACCTATACTTAAATGTAATGTGCCTCTGCTGATGACACCCGTTGGCTATGATGTGCAGCCATACATGCTAATCACATTGTCATTACTTACACACTATCACACGGTATATACATCATGTATACACCATTCACACTACATACATATCCTGCAAACACGATTCACACACAGCACACTTCCCATATACACCACTCACACACCATATACATCCCGTATACACCACTCACACACCATATACATCCCGTATACACCACTCACACACCATATACATCCCATATACACCACTCACACACCATATACATCCCGTATATAGTGGGGGAAAAAAAGTATTTAGTCAGCAAGTTCTCCCGCTTAAAAGTAAGTCCTAAGTAGACCTTAACTATGAGAGACAAAATGAGAAAGTAAATCCAGAAAATCACACTGTCTGATTTGGAAATAATTTATTTGCAAATTATGGTGGAAAATAAGTATTTAGTCAATAATAAAAGTTCATCTCAATACTTTGTTATATATCCTTTGTTGGCAATGACAGAGTTCAAAAGTTTTCTGTAAGTCTTCACAAGGTTGGCACACACTGTTGCTGGTATGTTGGCCCATTCCTCCATGCAGATCTCCTCTAGAGCAGTGATGTTTTGTGGCTGTCACTGTGCAGCATGGACTTTCAACTCCCTCCAAAGGTTTTCTATGGGGTTGAAATGGGGTTCTATGGGGCTAGCCAGCTCCAGGACCTTTAAATGCTTCTTACAAAGCCACTCCTTCATTACCCTGGTGGTGTGCTTGGGATCATTGTCATGCTGAAAGACCCAGCCACGTTTCATCTACAATGCCTGCTGATGGAAGGAGGTTTGCACTCATAATCTCACGATATATGGTCCCATTCATTCTTTCATGTACACAGATCAGTCGTCCTAGTCCCTTTGCAGAGAAACAGCCCCAAAGCATTATGTTGCCACCCCCATGCTTCACAGAAGGTATGGTATTCTTTGGATGCAGCTCAGCATTCCCTTTCCTCCAAACACGACAAGTTGTGTTTCTACCGAACAGTTCTACTTTGGTTTCATCTGACCATATGACATTCTCCCATTACTCGTCTGGATCATCCAAAGGCTCTCTAGCAAACTTTAGATGGGCCCGGACATGTACTGGCTTAAGCAAGGGGACACGTCTAGCACTGCAGGATCTGGCGGCATAGTGTGCTACTGATGGTAGACTTTGTTATGTTGGTCCCAGATCTCTGCAGGATATTCACTAGGTCCCCCTGTGTGGTTCTGGGATTTTTGCTCACTGTTCTTGTGATCATTTGGACCCCATGGGGTGAGATCTTGCGTGAAGCCCCAGATCGAGGGAGATTATCAGTGGTCTTGTATGTCTTCCATTTTCTAATTATTGCTCCCACAGGACCTCTATCCCCTGATGAAGCCATTTAGTTGGTGAAACATGTTGGGGAGGTCAGGCATGACATTTTAATTTGTGATTTCTCACCTCTTTCTTCAAGTTTCACCAGCTGCAGAGGATTTCACAAGGAAACCTTATGTTTTATGTCCATTGGATTAGGGATGACTGCCCAAGTAGGATATTTTGGATCCCTTATTGGAGTTAGTAAATCACTGTATATATAAGGCTCCCCTGTTAATAGGTGGTGTTCCACCAGACTTGATAACAGAAAAGGAGTTGTTCCTTCACAATCAGAAAGGGATAAATTGAGAGGTTAGAAATCAGGTTTTTAAATAGTGTGTATAGAGGTTAAGTGTTATACATAATAAAAGTTACGTTTTAGTGCTTTATAGATTGAGAACTGATAGAGTTTAAGTTTGCCTATGGCAAAATAGTCAATATAGTGTTTCATACTGATAAGTTCAAACAGGTGCCATTACTATAGTTACTGAATGGAGGACAGAGGAGCCTCTTAAAGAAGAAGTTACAGGTCTTTGAGAGCCAGAAATCTTACTTGTTTGTAGGTGACCAAATACTTATTTTCCACCTTAATTTGCAAATAATTTCTTTCCAAATCAGACAATGTGATTTTCTGGATTTGTTTTCTCATTTTGTCTCTCATAGTTGAGGTCTACCTATGATGTCAATTACAGGCCTCTCTCATCTTTTTAAGTGGGAGGACTTGCGCAATTGGTGGCTGACTAAATACTTTTTCCCCACTATACAC
This sequence comes from Phyllomedusa bahiana, assembly GCA_025379985.1. NCBI lineage: Eukaryota > Metazoa > Chordata > Amphibia > Anura > Hylidae > Phyllomedusa > Phyllomedusa bahiana. The sequence continues at coordinate 41,077 of JAODAL010028259.1, forward strand.
CACTTACACACCGTATACATCCCGTATACACCACTCACACACAGTACACATCCCGAATAAACCACTCATACACCGTATAGATTCAATATACACAACTCACACACACTGTATACATCCCATATACACCACTCACACACTGTATACATCCCGTATACACCACTCTCACACACTGTATACACCCCGTATACATCACTCACACACTGTATACACCCTATATACACCACTCACACACTGTATACATTCCCAACACTGAACACATAAAACACAGTGATGCCAGTAATAATGAAACACTACTATACACTACACATGTCACTCAAATCACACAACACTTTCCTGGCTCCTCCAGGTTTAAGCTCCGCCCACCTCACAATTTAAATTTCTAACATTAAACCTTCTTGAGATCCTTCAGTGCCTGCTCGCTTCTTCTTTATGAGCCCACTGCAGTAGAAACCGTTTCCCAAGCAGCTGACTTATGGTATGGCAGCTGCTGCTGAGGAGCAGGAGAGGAGGGGGACGGAGGCTGAGACACAAAAGCAAGCCAAGTGCTGTCTAACTGAGGGGGCCTATATATACCTGCCTTATGAAAGGAACTTATATATAACAGCCTAACTGAGGGGATCTTTATATACCTGCCTTACTGATGGAAGCCTGTATATACCTGCCTAACTGAGGGGACCTATATATTCCTGCCTAACTAAGGGGTCCTGTATATACCTGCCTTACTGAGGGGATCTATACATGCCTAGAGAGCTTCCTATCTGATAAGGGGAGCTATAGAGCTATCTAGCTGAGGGCACTTACAGTATATACCTAGAAGTAAGGAGTTGCTGGAAAAGTGAGGATTGTAAGATATTTGTGTCCAAATCTTCAGGGACGAGTGTTGGCTGGGAGAAGTCAGCATGAAGGTGTGGACTGGATGGAGAAGAAAAGGGAACGTGAACGACTCATCAGAGAAACATCACCTGTGAGTCACTAAATATACCTGAACAGTAATCACTTATATTTGTGCAAAGTGTAATAGTTTATACTCAATAATGGTGTTGCAGTATTATTCAGTCACTATGTGGTGGTTATATGTGGTCATGGTATTGTGGTATGATTCAGTCACTATGTGGTTGTGATATGTGGTCATGGTGTTGTGGTATTATTCAGTCATTATGTGGTCATGGTGTGGCAGTATTCAGTATATAGTGGTGCTATGTGGTCATGGTGTGGCTGTATTATTCAGTCATGTGTGGTGTATTCAGTCACTGTGGGGGTGATATGAGGTCATGGTGTTGTGGTATTATTCAGTCGCTATGTGGTGGTGATATGTGGTCATGGTGTTATGTTAATATTCAGTCACTATGTGGTGGTGATATGTGATCATGGTGTGATTTTATTATTCAGTCACTATGTGATGGTGATATGTGGTCATCGTGTGGTGGTATTATTCAGTCCCTATGTGGTGGGGATATGTGTTCATGGTGTGGTGGTATTATTCAGTCAGTATGTGATGGTGATATGTGGTGGTAGGGTGGTAGTATTATTCAGTCACTACGTGGTGGTGATATGTGGTCATGAAGTGATGGTATTTGGTCTTAACTATTGGTAATTTTAGCCCTAGGATTCTGGTTTTATGTAGTGCTGTTGACTGTACGACCATTATTTAGTAGCTTTATACACAGTACTTTGTGCTATAACTTTTGAAATATTTTTATCTATATAAAATGTATTATACATGGAGGGGGACATGTATCATTAGACCTTTTATATTCACCACCGGTGTTCTGCTGCAATTAGGTGAGGGAGACTCAGAAGCCCCAGCGCCCCATCTTGATTACAGATTGATGGGAAGATATCATCACATCAGTCTGTATAAGATGAAACAAGACCAGGTGGGGGCACCGTACAGGTGGCGGAGACAGCAAGGCAAAGTGGGCCCCTAAAATCAACTCCTCTGGTGGGCTCTAGGCCCCCCCAGTCTGACACTGGTCCTATTATACCCTATCTATGGAAAGGTATAGGAGTAAGTAATAAGAGAAGTTAGATGGCAGCAATGGAGGCCTTTATTAGGCCCTTTGCTGCCTTGACACCAGACAAATTCTTAATTTCTTACATGCCCCAGAAATGTTTATTGTGGCATCTAACTCAACAAAATATTGCTTAAAGGAACATGTAATGCTTTTTATAGAGATTCATTTAAAAGGAGGAAACGTTTATAAAGATCCTGTTTGCACACAGCATTTCTTCAGGACAAGTTGTACTCTTTGGGGAATAGTTTAAGTTCACTTATAAACTATTGCAGAATTTTTAAATTTTGTGAATTTTTTTACATTTTTTTTTTTACACCATTCACAATTCACATTTAACAACTTGTTAGATTAATTCTACTGGTTATTACGGTCATGTGGATACCTAATATGTGTTTTTTTGTATGTGTAATGTATGCACGATTGCTTTTATTAAATATTTATTTTTATTTTATTTATTTTTTCTACACTTTATGTTTTTTACATCCCATGAAGGGGTAACCATTTTGCATTTTTTTTACATTATACATATCTTTACACTATACATTATATGCTAATACATAAAAGTTTGTGACAGTTTGACACAGGCAGCAATCAGGGCAGCACACAATCTGTCCTGATCGCTGGCTTCTTACACAGACAGCGCTGGGGCTACTCTAGGTCCTCAGGACTGACGGTGCAGCCATTCCCCGGGCTCTGTCAGGTCACCGGGAGACCGATCACCCGACAGTGGTGTGAAGTACAGCCCTGTGCTCAGCGCTGCTGTGGTGCCAAGTCGGCAGGCTGTTGTTAAGGGGTTAAACCTTTTTTTATTTTATTTTTAATTTGCTTTGCATCACAATTTTCTATTTTTTTCACAGTGGTAAAACATAACTATAAATTTGGCATTTCTGAAATTATATTGACCCATAGAATGAAGTAAAACTTCTCCAAAATGGCCAATCATGTTTTTCCCATTCCATCCAACAATAACTTTCTTAGTTTCCCAATACATCATGTGGTACAGTAAATAGTACAATATTTGTAAAGATCTGCACTCTAAATTTAGTTGAATATAAACGTTTAGGGGTTTTCTCACTACAGGCTTTCACAGGCATCTGAGCTGTTTCTCTGTCGTAAGTGTTCCATATCCAGTGGTGGGTTTCTCCTCACAGTACATGAGTTACTCAGTCTTGCTCGATTGTCGGCGTCTCCTCGCTCCCCTGCCTTGGGAGCGGCGCCATGAACGGACAGTGAACGGCAGGCTAAGCCGCAACAAAAATGCTGAGTATTTGCTTTTCATATGTTTACATGAAGGACATACTGTGAATAATGGGTTAATGTCTGTTTTAATGGAGAAGTTATTAAAGTTTTTACTGCATCGGTTCTATGCATATATTTGGCTGAAACGTTTTGTGGGAGTGGAGATCCCTTGAATTGGAACCGAGTTAGCTTTACTCAGCAACATTGTATAAAGAAAGGCTATTGAATATATATGTTTCTCCTCACAGTAGGCAAGTGTTCCCTCACTGAAGAATGGTGACATCACACCCCATCCCTGTCCCTGCTCCTCCCCAGTACTCTTCTTCTTTCTGTGTGAGCAGTGACAGGGAGTGGATGTCACAGCTCTCCAGACGTCCTGCAATGGTCAATTGTCATGCCTGAAGAGCTGTCACCTGTCTCCCAGGCTCCAATTCTTGTAACTAGAACACCTGTATTTGGTGTAAACAGTTATAAATACAGCCTTAAATGATGAAACAAATGTGAAAAATGCAAACTGCAACCAGAGTGTATAAGGGTGTTTTATATGCGTGTGTTACAGCTGGAAGCTAAAGAGACTCAATAATTACCTGGATCCTTCACATAGAGCTATCACTGGGAGAGAAGCAGAGAGGAGCTCAGGTAGCCTCACACTACTCCAGGGGGGGAGTGAGAGGAAGACAATGAGAACACATACACAGATGGCCAGCAACTAGCACAGAGAGCTTAGGCAGCCAGTTTCACACAGCTCATGGGGGAGTGAGCAGAGAGAGTTCAGGACAGCCAATCACAGCACATGGGGCATGTCCTGACCAGAGGTTGAACCAAATGCAGGCAGCTAATCACAGCAAAAGGGTTGTGGCCTGACCCCAGGCTGCTGACTTAACTCTAGACACACATAGATTAGCTAATAGCTGCTATACTAAACGATTTAGGTAATACAAACCAATGACAAACATGTTTATTTTTACTGTCCCCATCAAGACACATATGATGTTTGTAGCAAGAAAACCCCTTTAATTCAATTTCTTTTTAATACATATCACTTAAAGATCAGTGTAGGCAGCAAAACAAACAACACAAAGCTGATACAAAGTAAGTTATATGGATCGGGGTGAGGCACTGGATGTCATATATTTGGATTTTTCTAAAGCATTTGATACTGTTCCACATAAAAGGTTGGTAAGAAAATGAGAATGCTTGGACTGGGGGAAAATGTGTGCAAGCGGGTAAGCAACTGGCTCACTGATAGAAAAAAAAGGGGGGTAATTAACGGTGCATAATCAGACTGGATCCCTGTTACTAGTGGGGTACCACAGGGCTCAGTATTGGGCCCTATCTTTAATATTTTCATAAATGATCTTACACAGGGATTGCACAGTAGAATATCGATCTTTGCAGATGATACTAAGCTCTGTAAAGGAATCCACACAATAGAGGATAATAATAATAATTACAAAGGGATCTGGATAGGTTGGAGGCCTGGGCAGAGAAATGGCAGATGAGGTTTAACACTGATAAATGCAAGGTTATGCACATGGGGAGGAAAAATCCATTACATGATTACATGTTAAATGGAAAAACACTGGGTAAAAGTGACATGGAGAAATACTTGGGAATCCTGGTGGACAGTAAACTTAACTGTAGCAGCCAGTAGCAGCCAGTGGGAACATTATTCTCCCATTATACAAATCACTGGTCAGACCACACATGGACTCTTGTGTACAGTTTTGGGCACCAGTGCACAGGAAAGACATTGTAGAGCTTGAACAGGTGCAAAGGCGGGCAACAAAAATAATAAAAGGACTGGGTGGACTGCAGTACCCAGAAAGATTAGGGTTATTTAGTTTAGAGAAAAGACGGCTTTGGGGGGACATAATAAATATGTTTAAATATATTAAGGGCCAATATAGAGATCTCGCTAAAGATTTATTTATACCTAGGACTGTATCAAGAGGGCATCCTCTACGTCTTGAGGAAAGAAAGTTTCTACATAAACATAGAAAGGGATTCTTTACTGTTAGAGCGGTGAGACTGTGGAACTCTCTGCCAGAGGAAATTGTCATGGTGAATTCACTAACAGAGTTCAAGAAGGGCTTATATGCATTTCTGGAGCGTGATAATATAACAAGTTATAGTGACTAGGATTCCAAAGAAGGGTCTGGATACATTTCTAGATGTAATATAAAAAGTTATAGTGACTAGGATTCTGGAGAAGGTTCGTTGATCCAGGGATTTATTCTGATTGCCAGATTGGAGTCGGGAAGGAATGTTTTCCCTAACATGAGGACAATTGGCTTGTACCTCATGGGGGTTTTTGCCTTCCTCTGGATCAACACTTTAACACTTTAGCAACACTTTAGCAAAATGGGCTGAACTGGATGGACGTATGTCTTTTTTCGGCCTGACAAACAATGTAACTATGTAACTATAAGCAATTTACTTATGAGTATACAGCAGTGCCTGCAGTTGTAAAGGCAAAAGGCATACCTTTATAGATGCCGATAAGTAAATAGACAATACTTTTGTTATCTGTAACCGTGCATATAGAACTAAAACAAAATCCAATATAATCACGAGAACAACAAAGTATAAATTAATAATACGTAATTTTATTAGCTAATACATAAAAAAAAAATCACAAAAAAGTTGAGATACAAAAATGCCTCTTGTATGGTCAGCTCACCCAGCGTAGAAATCACCTCCGAGGTGCACAGAGAGGAAGAAGCCGCCTCAAAATAAATGGATATAGAAAAGGTGTATACAAGTTAAAAAATCCAAGACTTTATTTCACATTTTAAAAAGTTCACATCATAATAGTGACAGTAGAAACATGGCTCACATGCTAATATGTGCACGCTATGATTAAGTAGATACTTCCGAAATGCGTTAGCGTGTGAGTCATTTTTCTACTGTCACTATTATGATTTTAACTTTTTAAGATGTCTTAGATTTTGTTTTAACTTGGATACACCTCAGATTGATGCTGGAAATTCTCTCTCTTCTATATCTAATAAAGTTGAGAGTTACATGTACTCACAAGGGGAATATTATGATTAACATATCAAAAATTATGTAGAATCAATAGAAAAGCTTTTTATCACAATTTAATACAATTAAAAAATATAGTGTAGTGAAGTGCTGCCAAGTGCTTTGATGTTTAAGTTATAGGCCAGTTGCACATGAATACTCAGAAAAAGTGCAACATAATAGGAGAAATAAAGCAATAATATTACATGATGATCATTACCCAAGTGGTAGATGTATATAGAGTAATGATTATCATGTAATATTATTGCTTTATTTCTCCTATTATGCGTATTTGCTTATGGAATTATCTCTGCATGTCTTTACTTGTGTTTTTTTGCACTAGCATGCTTGCACTTTTTCTGAGTATTCATGTGCAATAATATACCGCTACTGGAAATGCTAATAAGGCTGAGTCTACATAGCATAGCTTTACCGTCAGATTTTTGGCAGATTCAGTATTTTGAATCCGTCAAAAATCCAAAGGTACCCTGTACTGCATAGACAGCAATGAAAACTCCATGTTGTAGGCTGTACAGCATGGATTTTTTCTGTCAGGTTTAAAATCCAATGTACGGGGTCAACAGCAAATCTGAAAAAACAGGCGACTCTTTCAGACGGGGCTTTTGCCGGCCTAAAAAATACTACAGAATTTTTGAACCCTTAAAAATTTTTTGACATATTTTTTTATGTGGGGGAAATTTTTAGCTTAACTTGTCCTATAAATCAAACATCAAAGCACTTGGCAGAACTTTTGCTGCATTGTGTTTTTTTTTAATTTCATTATATGTTTTATGATACTAGCATGCTTTTCTATTGATATTATTTAAAAAAAAAAAAAGGAAACATCTACAAATGGAAGTAGTGAAATAAAATTCTATACAATCACAGCATACACAATACTTGGAGCTAATCATTTTTAATGAAGAAAGTGGCTGGACAAAGGGGAAACCAGAGAATGGCTGAAGACAGAGTGACAAAAGAACAGTAAGTAAGTAGAGCTTGAACAGGTACAAAGGCGGGCAACAAAAATAATAAAAGGACTGGGTGGACTGCAATACCCAGCAAGATTAGCAAGATTAGGGTTATTTAGTTTACAGAAAAGATGGCTTTGGGTGGGACATAATAAATATGTTATGGCGCCTGCCTCATTTGGGTTTTTTGCCGTCCTCTGAATCAACACTTTAGCAACACTTTAGCAGAATGGGCTGAACTGGATGGAAGTCTTGTCTTTTTTCGGCCTTACAAACTATGTAACTATGTAAGTCTGGGCTTAATTACTTGTAAAGGGTAGTAAACATCCTTATTATCAGTACACCACTAAGTGATTGCAGACAGTGCCGTTGAGGAGAAAAGAAAGCATGCACACACACAGTGTGCAAACAGACACAAAAATGCTCTGCAAACACCAAAACTGTGTCAAAATGCTGTATGCGATTACAGCTAAGTAGAGGCAGCAAAAAAGGGGTGAGTGCCTTCTGTCCCAAATTCTGACACCTACAAAAAGCAGAAGAGACTCACTGCAACCATACCACAAATGGAATGTCAATTGTTTCTGTAGCTGCTTCTACTTTAAACACATGCATCACATAAACCTTATGCAGTTTTTCTCTGCTGCACATATGCTACAAAAACTCAAGGAATTAGCTATATTAATGGTTTATGTGGTGACTGCAGTAAAATACCTCATAAAATAATTTCAGAATACCCAAGAATGATTAACTTTTTTACTTGAAACCAGGTGTGAATTTTAAACAGGTGAAGGTATGAAAAATGATTTCTACTTTTAATCCCACATTTGGCTGAAAAGAAAGCAAAAAGTGCAGTATGTATGTAAATATATGTCAACCAGAATTTACAGTGTATCCTTGTTTTATGCTTTAGATGTTTTGATGAAACTCTTATACCTTGTAAACACTCCTTGAAGAGGACCTGAACTTTGCTGTTCCTTACATGTCTGCTTTAGTAGATTCTAGTGTTCAAATGTAACAAATCCTCAATTTGCTTCTGACTCACTGAATCTTTAAGAAGCAAAAGGGATATTAGCCAAGCCGGTATCACTCAATAACAGACAGGTGTTTTGGGGTTTTGCCCCTTACCAGTGTAGAGTAGAGCGATGCGTGGTTAAGAAAGGGGAATATCTCTCCTTTGGGAGAGCACCAAATACCCTGTTTCCCCAAAAATAAGACAGTGTCTTATATTAATTGTTGCTCCTAAAGATGCACTAGGTCTTATTTTCAGGGATTTCTTATTTTTCCATGAACAAGAACTCACATTTATTGTTGAACAAAAAAAATTATAATTATTAATATAATGTAGTCCTGTTGTCAAGATGATAAAATCAGGTGTGGAAATTATCTTTGTTCCACTCCTTTATCCAATTAAATGCCTCCTCCGAATTAAATTATTATTACAGCTGTCAACAGCCGGAGCTCGAGAAATACGACCCACTCCTTCCGTTTGGGACATAAATCTGCTTTAATCACAGTAAATTACATTCCAATAGAATTTTTAATCACATGACTATTCTATCACTACATTATTGGTTAATTGGCGGTCGCTAAGAGACAAGTTATAATTTGCATGTACGTATGAAGCATTAGCTGATATGACACATTCCCAAAATCTCCTCTGTATTATCTGGGGGGAGGAGGAAGGCCTTGAATCTCTTGCTTTTAGCAGACACTGTATCTGTCTCAAGGAAAGCTGTGTGAGAGATATCTGATAGATCGATAGGGATGTATAGCAGTAAAAGCAGTTTAACAAACTATCTGATGAGCTTAATAAGAATGTAATGATGAAACAGACTTTAGATGTTTTTCCCTTAAATTACCAACTTGACAGTGTCACCACAAACATCAGCATAACCAGCCAAACTCTGAAGCAACAGGTAACCTCAGTCACACTATCTCTTCAGTGTGCTGTGCCTGCAGTGTCTGTAGTGAGAGACTCAGATCACCCTGTACAAGCAGCTATGTAGTGAGCTCCCCGTGCACAGATGGCATGTTCCATAGCTTCCTGTAGGATCTCCTGACTTACAAAGTGAAAGTAAAAAGTAGAACTCTTCTACCTTTAATACTGAGGTAAATTCTCTGGATTGTTAATGACATGCATTTGAGAAGTCTTATAATTTCATCTACTATCAATGTGTGTGTTTGTGTGGAGGTGATAGGTGCTCTTGTAGCAATGATTGCCGCTAGGTCTTATTTTCAGGGGAGGCCTTATATTTCTAAGCTTGAAAAAAAAATCACACTAAGTCTTATTTTCGGGGGATGTCTTATTTTGAGATTGCCTTTTTGCCCTCTACTAAGCATCTACATCTCACAATGCATTGTGTTATACTGGCTTGGCTAATATCCCTTTTGCTTCTTAAAGATTCAGTGAGTCGGAAGCAAATTGAGGATTTGTTAATCCAATAGAGGGCTCTTGAGCTTCTCCGTTCCTTTCGCACAATGCCTTGTGATATGCAGATGCTTAGTAGAGGGCAAAAAGGCAATCTCAATACTCTACACACCTATATGATACTCTCCAAAAGGAGAGATATTCCCCTTTCTTAGCCACTCATTGCCCCCCACCCAGCTAGCCAGTATCACTATGCTCAACACTGATGGGGGGGCAAAACCCCAAAACAGCTGTCTGTAGATGAGTGATTCTGGCTTGGCTAATATCCCTTTTGCTTCTTAAAGGGGTTGTATCATTTCATGAAATGGTCTTAAGAATAAGGGGACAGTGAAAACAAGCAACTCTGCAATTGAATGTCATTTATAAAGCTGTCTTGTTTTCACAGTCTGCCTTATCTTCGTTTTCTGTAAACACTGTTCCCAAGTGCCGGTCAGATCCCACCTCCTTGAATTTCATTGGCTGACGGCTCTATTAATTAACATTCTATTCGCCCCCTTGGCCGTATTCACGGGAGCGAGCATTCCTTCCTCTCTCACTCAGAATAAGGGGCCAGCAACAATTTCACTCTATACAGCTACCAGCTCCTCATTGACACTGCAGTTGCTTTTACAATCAGAAAACAGCAGAATTGTGCTTCGGTGCCTTGTGTAAACATAGAAGGGGGACGGATCTGTGCTCTGGACGAGTTCATAGAAGACTTCATTCAACTGTAACAAACCTCCAGCTGTGAGAGGAGAAGAGATCAGTGCTCTAAGTTCATAGAAGGCTGTCTAGACTGAATGCAGGGTGTGCTATGTAAACAGCTCTTACACAATAAGACTGCATAGGGAGAGGACAGTGAAATGTGGACTCAGAGAGGACACACTGACTCGGGAGCGAGCATGAACAGTGAAGCCCCCTTCACTGTTTGTTTTAGATCTTGCTTTATAGATGCAATTTCTGTTCTGCACGTATCTTTAATTCCAGCAACCAAATCCTTAAAGGGGTTGTCTCGCTACAGCATTTGGCAGTCTTTTGTGCTGGTTGCCAAACACAGCTTACGAAAGGAAAAGGAGAGGCGTGTTTCTCCTTCCAGTGTGGGGTATCTTCACTCTCTGCAGACACGCCTCCAATGACAAAATGCTGTCCAAAATAGAATGGCATTTCAGTATTTTCTGTGTAGACATAGCCTAAAGAATCATTGGAAGTGAAGAGCTAAGTGTAATTTGATAGTGTATAGCTAAATTGCTTGCTCTCTCTACAAACTTTGAAACTAGAAAGGGCATTTGACCTTTGGGACTCTAGGACAGATGGGTGATTTTTTTATTCTCTGTCTCTCTCACATAGTGATATATCCGGCAGATTATTACACCTCTGACCTCTACAGATCTGCAGAACAAAGCTATACGCTTTATCTGTTTGTGTTTACATGGGACTGCACATCTGTCTCACAAGTGTTTTACATGGGACTACATGTCTCACAAAAGTGTTGTACGTGGAACTGCGTATCTGTCACAAAAGTGATTTACATGGGACTGCACATCTGACTCTAAAAAGTGATTTACATGGGAGTTCAGAGTACAGATGTGATCTGTTAGCGATTTACGTGGGACTGCACATATGAGTCACAAAAGTAATTTACGCTGGACTTCACTGTACAGCTGTGTTCTGTGATTTACGTGGGACTGCTCATCTGTGTCACAAGTGATTTGCATGGGACTGCACATCTGTGTCAAAACGTGTTTTACGTGGGACTTCACAGTACAGCTATGGTCTCTCTGTGACTTACGTGGGACTGCACATCTGTGTCACAAAAGTTTTATGTGGGACTGCACAGAACAGCTGTGTTCTCTCACTGATTTGCATGGGACTGCACATCTGTCACAAAAGTTATTTATGTGGGAGTGCGCATCTGTGTCACAAGTGATGTACGTGGGACTGCACGGTACAGTTGTGTTCTCTTATTTACGTGGGACTGCACAGTACAGCTGGGTTCTCTCTCATATGCTCATATGTCACAAAAGTTATTTAGGTGGGACTGCGCATCTGAGTCAAAAAAGTGATTTACATGGGATTGCAGAGTACAGCTGTTCTCTGTGATTTACATGGGACTGCACATCTGTAACAAAAGGGCTTTACGTGGGAATGCACATCTGTGTCCCAAAATACTTTTACGTGGGACTGCACAGAACGGCTGTGTTCTTCCACTGTTTGCGATTTATGGGTGACTGCGCATCTGTGTCACAAAAGTGATTTACGTGGGACTGTGCATCTGTCACAGTTGTTTTATTTGCGATTGCATAGTACAGCTGTGTTCTCTCTGTTTGTGATTTACGTGGGACTGCACATCTGTCACAGTTGTTTTATTTGCGACTGCATAGTACAGATGTGTTCTCTCTGTTTGTGATTTACGTGGGACTACACATCTAAGTCACAAAAGGGATTTACGAGGGATTGCACAGTACAGTCTCTCTCTCTCTCCTTCCCCACGGTTGCTAAGCACACATAAAACGGGCTATTCACATAAACCAATAGTACCTAGGATGGACATGCTCACATTTTTTAAGTCTTTTTTAATTGGTATTTGTTGTAGATACTCTCTCTATTCCTGTTCTCCATCAAGTACAGGTACTTCTGCATCCTCCATTCTGACCAGAGACCCCTGAGAAGAGCACATGGATTTTCTGTTGGAGGGTGTGCTGCTTATAGGCATGTGATTAATGTCTTTATTTGTGTCCCAATATGGTTTACATGCATTAGTTAAATAATTAATGCCTTTGGTGCCACCTTGTGGCCTTTGTTTGCAGGGTTTCACAAATGTTTGTTGTTTCCTGTCTAAGAGAAACTTCTTTTGCATTATGGGTAGATGACTCATTTCACCTCATGT
>JAODAL010028260.1:0-53621 GCA_025379985.1 Phyllomedusa bahiana
GATGTGTATGGGGTATGTGGTGTTGGGTATAAGGGTTTGGTTTTTTGGGATGTGTTGGTTTAGATGTGTATGTGTATAGATGTGTATGATGTTGATGTGTTGGTTATATGATGTGTTTGGTGTTATGATGTTTTTAATGGTGTATGGTGTATATGGTGTGTATGGTGTATATGATGTGTATGGTGTATGTGATGTGTATGGTGTATATGATGTGTATGGTGTATATGATGTGTGTGGTGTATATGATGTGTATGGTGTATATGATGTGTGTGGTGTATATGATGTGTATGGTGTATATGATGTGTATGGTGTATATGATGTGTATGGTGTATATGATGTGTATGTGATGTGTATATGGTATATATGGTGTGTATGGTGTATGTGATGTGTATGGTATATATGGTGTGTATGGTGTATATGATGTGTATGGTGTATATGATGTGTATGGTATATATGGTGTATATGATGTGTATGGTGTATATGATGTGTATGGTGTATATGATGTGTATGGTGTATATGATGTGTATGGTGTATATGGTATATATGATGTGTATGGTGTATATGATGTGTATGGTGTATATGGTGTGTATGGTATATATGATGTGTATGGTGTATATGATGTGTATGGTGTATATGATGTGTATGGTGTATATGATGTGTATGGTGTATATGATGTGTATGGTGTATGTGATGTGTATGGTGTATGTGATGTGTATATGGTATATATGGTGTGTATGGTGTATGTGATGTGTATGGTGTATGTGATGTGTATGGTGTATATAGGGTATATGAGATGTGTGTATAGGCTGTGGATGCTGTATATGACGCATAATATCTATAGGCCGCCGGGGATATAATATACACTGTGTGTCGTTGTCCGTGTCCCGGGCTCCGGCCCCTCACGCAGGCAGCGCCGGGTGCACTAGGCCGCAGCTACCAGAAGGGGGAGAAGGAGGAGGCGCCATGCCCGGTGCATCCTGGGAAATAAACCAACATGGGGAGCAGCTCCGGGCTCGGCGTGCGCCTCAGTCCCTCGGCGTGAGCCGCTGATCCCCGCCCGCCGCCGCCATCATCACACGGCCACTGCGTCACCGCCTCCCGGGGACGATGTGAGGGGGCTGGAAGCCAAGGACCGCAGCCTCTCCCGGATGATGGACAGGAACTACCCGACTCCCACCTTCACCGACCCGCTGGCCCCAGCCTCCCCCGCCGCCTGGGCCTACGAGCGGAGCGCGGCCGGGATCAAGCCCAGGTAAGGACGGAGGAGGCGCAGGAGAGTCCGGGGACGCGGGGCCTCGGCGGCCAGGCCGGGATTTCCTCTGCTGTCGCCGCGGATCGGAGGGAGGGGCGCCCGCAGCACTGGCGATCAGTGGCCGGGGATGCAGCAGGCCTGACGCCCGGGGCCGGAGGAGGCAGTGACCCGGCCGCTCCCGCCGCGCTCCTGTCACCTTCACCCGCCCCTTCATGTCTGCGCTGCCACCTGTGGCTGTCCAGCTGCTGTGAGACTACAACTCCCAGCGTGCCTGCCGGCCTGTGTCACCTGGGGGCTGCTGGGAGTTGTAGTTCCTCCAGGCCGTCTGTCTGCTCTCGATGCACATGTGGCCGGTGACACCTGGGGGCTGCTGGGAGTTGTAGTTCCTCCAGGCCGGCTGTCTACTCTCCCTTCACGTGTAGCCGGTGACAGCTGCTGTGGCCCTGGCAGGTCATGGCCAGAGACTTCCTGCCCTGGTTACATGTGGTCTTCTCTCCATGGGGGAGGGGGCTGCGACTTCTCCACATACAGCCCTGTGTGTGCACCTTCCTGCAACTCTGCTCCGTGGCTGCGGAGGCGACGGCTTCTGCCCCCCTCGTGGCTGCGGAGGCGACGGCTTCTGCCCCCCTCGTGGCTGCGGAGGCGACGGCTTCTGCCCCCCTCGGGCTGCGAGCACGGGTTCCCGCCCCCCTCTTGGCTGCGACCCGGGTTCTGCCCCCCTCGTGGCTACTGGGGCTTCTGCCCCCCGTGGCTGCGACGGCTTCTGCCCCCCTCGTGGCTGCGACGCTTCCTGCCCCCCCTGGTGGCTGCGACGGCTTTCTGCCCCCCCCCGTGGCTGCGAACGGCTTCTGCCCCCCCTCGTGGCTGCGACGGCTTCTGCCCCCCCTCGTGGCTGCGACGGCTTCTGCCCCCCCTCGTGGCTGCGACGGGCTTCTGCCCCCCTCGTGGCTGCCGACGGCTTCTGCCCCCCTCGTGGCCCGCGACGGCTTCTGCCCCCCTCGTGGCTGCGACGGCTTCTGCCCCCCCTCGTGGCTGCGACGGCTTCTGCCCCCCTCGTGGCTGCGACGGCTTCTGCCCCCCCTCGTGGCTGCGACGGCTTCTGCCCCCCTCGTGGCTGCGACGGCTTCTGCCCCCCCTCGGGGTGGCTGCGACGGCCCTTTTGCCCCCCCTCGTGGCTGCGACGGCTTCTGCCCCCCTCGTGGCTTGCGACGGCTTTCTGCCCCCCTCGTGGCTGCGACGGCTTCTGCCCCCCTCGTGGCTGCGGGCCCCCCGGGTGGGGGGGGGGGCCACGGCTTCTGCCCCCCCTCGTGGCTGCGGGCGGGGGGGGCCACGGCTTCTGCCCCCCCTCGTGGCTGCTGGGGGGAGGAGGAGGGCCACGGCTTCTGCCCCCCTCGTGGCTGCGACGGCTGTTGCCCCCCTCGTGGCTGCCGACGGCTTTTGCCCCCTCGTGGCTGCGACGGATTTTGCCCCCTCGTGGCTGCGGGCCGGGGGGGGGAGGCGACGGCTTCTGCCCCCCTCGTGGCTGCGGAGGCGACGGCTTCTGCCCCCCTCGTGGCTGCGGAGGCGACGGCTTCTGCCCCCCTCGTGGCTGCGGAGGCGACGGCTTCTGCCCCTCTCGTGGCTGCGGGCGGGGGGGGGGGGAGGCGACGGCTTCTGCCCCTCTCGTGGCTGCGGGCGGGGGGGGGGGAGGCGACGGCTTCTGCCCCACTCGTGGCTGCGGCGCGGGGGGGGGGGGGGGAGGCGGACGGCTTCTGCCCCCCTCGTGGCTGCGGGCGGGGGGGGGGGCGACGGCTTCTGCCCCCCCTCGTGGCTGCGACGGCTTCTGCCCCTCTCGTGGCTGAGTTTTCCTTGACAGTGATCTTCTGTAGTCTGGCACTCGCTGATCAGGCTGCCAGTCCGTGGCTTTCATGATGCCAGTCATTGCAGTGCGCTGGGTCCTGGTAGTCCTGTAACAAAGCAGCAGGAAGTTTAAGAGTCGCCTATTTCTGTTTTTTTATCAAAATGGCAGCTAGAATCGAGAATAACGTCAGGACTGCACCATGATCTCTGCCACGTCTCATGCTGTGCACCGAGCGCGCTCTGTATGGCCGCTCATGGGTTTTAGCCAGATTGTCCGATGGTTGTTCCTCCTGACCCCACCAACCGCTATCTGACTCACTAGATTACTGGGAAGACCGGTCTGTGCAGTGAGTGGCGCCATACACTGGGCCTTGTATGATCAACTGTCCAGCAGTAAGACTGTCCTTGTTGCCTGTAGTAACCAATCAGAGCTCAGCTTTCATTTCTTTTATGACTGGAAAAATGAAAGCAGAGCTCTGATTGGCTGCTATGGACTCTGATTGGTTGCTATGAGCAACAAGGAAGGTCTTACTGCTAGACAGTTTTCATACATGAGATCCATTGTACATAAAGTTCCCCTATGGAGAACGTTAACTTTGCAAAATAGGATAGTTTTCATTTTGTTGTCTCGTCCCAATTAATAAAAAAAAAAAAAATTATAAAAAAAAAAAAAAAAAAATATATATATATATATATATATATATATATATATATATATTATATATATATTATACTATATATATATAATAAAATGGAGAGGGAGGGGTAACATCAGATTGTACAAAATGTTTTTTTTTTTTTTTTTTTGTTTTGTTTGAATTGGGATCCATCTCCTGAGCTTCAATGTTAGGATGTTCCCAGCGTCCTGTGCTATTTGGCACTAAGTCTATGTTCACACGGCGTAATTGCGGGGCGTACAGTACGGACGCAATTACACCGGGTGCTTTGGGAGTCGCGCTGATATGCGCGTACTCCCGGGGCGCGCGGGGGAGGGGGGCGGCAGGGTCATACCTTTAAAAACTGGAACGGTAACACCCAGCTGACAGATTCAGTAATACATTTATAGGAGGATTAACGGAGGAACAGCGCAACACAGTTATAAGGGTATGTTCACACGATGTGCTGTGGCGTGTACAGTACGCGCTGTACATTCATTACTCGCGGTGCGTATTCGCCGCAAGTAATTGACATGTCACTTATCTCGTATTGTACGAGCGGTGAGAGGAGGCTCAATCCATAGTTGCGAACTAAGGATTACCGTAATTTCGGCGCGCATCTCGCTCGTATTAGAGTGCAAATACAAAGCGTAATACGAGACAAAATTAGCCCGTGTGAACATACTCTAAGGATCTGTTCACACGTCTTGTTTTGATGCTGATTTTTCAGGGCCTAAAACGGCATCAAAACCTCTTCTGAAACACGTTTTTTCAGAAGAGGTTTTGATGAGGTTTTCACGCTTATAAATTAATAGCCAGGGAAAAAACACGCTGTGAAACACGTCTAAATACGCGCCGAGGTTTTGAAGCTTTCCATTGATTCCTTTGGGCAGTTTTAGCTCTTTAAGAATTGACGTGACGCTTCTTTTTCAGTAGCCAAAACAGCTTCCAAAGCGCGGAAAAACCTTGTTGTGTGTGAACTACAGCGCTGTTTTATATAGGAATCAATGAAAATGAACTGGGGGCGTTTTGGAGGCTTTCTTGGATGCTGTTTTGGTAGTGAAAACGCTCTGAAAAAAGCGTCAAAATCAGCCGTGTGAACATATCCAAGGGTCTGTTCACACAATGTTATGCTCTCCGTTGCGGTGAAAAGAGATACCTGGATATAGACCACGCTGCAGCGCGCTATAGTGACTGACAAAGCAAACACCATGGCGGTATATCGGTGCTTCCATGTGCAGGAGCGACCACACACAGCATGATTAGAGCAAATGTTGTCCACATAGAACTCTATTTGATCTGTTGATTTCTATAGGCGCCTGCCTCTCCCTTCGTGATGTACGTCCGGGTACCTTATGTCACAGTATCACAACCAATACTACCAACAGAGCAAGACGCTGTGTGACCGAGCCCTGAACGCCCGGCCGACAGAGGCTCGTAAGAATAGGGCCTTATGTTTAAACCTGTCTAGCAGTAAGACTGTGTTGCCCATTGTAACCAGAGCTCATAGCAACCAATCGGCGCGCCCCTTTTTTTCATACATTGCTCTGGAAAAATGAAAGGGGCGCTCTGGTTGCTATGGGCAACAAAGTGAGTTTTAGACCTAGACAGTTTTCATACATCTGGTTGCCCATAGCAACCAGAGCTCAGCTTTCATTTCCTACAGTGCTCTGGAAAAATGAAAGCTGAGCTCTGATTGGGTGCTATGGGCAACACAGACAGTCTTGCTTCTTTAGGCTATGTTCACACGGCTTAAACTGGGACGTATTTCGGCCCGTATTTCGCGCCGTACTGCGCTAAATACGGGGCGAGATACGTCCCATTCATTACGGTAATCCATAAGGCCTATGGATATTTACATTATACATATCTATAGGCCTTATACCCAAAGAAGGGCAAAACCATGTCCTTTTGGCCCCCATTGGGTCAAAATGTAGACACTTAGGCCCACATGTATGAAAACTATCTAGTTCTAAGACTTTCTTTGTTGCCCATAGCAACCAGAGCTCCCTTTTATTTCATATAGTGCTCTGAAAAAATGAAAGGGGCACACTGATTAGTTGCTGTGGGCAACAGACAGTCTTAGATCAAGTCAGTTTTCATACATGTCCCCCTTAATTCATGAAGGTTAAAATAGAGCGCTGAACAAGCGCGTAGTCAGAGGAAACCTACACGTTTTGGGCGAACTGTCCTCAGTTGTGGTACTTTTTTTTTTTTTCCTTTGTAATCATGGGAGCCTATGAGCAACAGATGCTACCATATAGGTATCCACCATCCATCTGCTGTGACTTGTATTCTGTATGTACCTGTATAAAAAGTGTAACTGACCTAACCGCATTCATGCCAGATCCCCCCCAAAAAAATTGCCGAGCCACACTGTGTGTATGAAGGGGTTTTCTGCTTATTTTAATACATTTATGCTGCTGCTTTCATAAAAAAAGCAAAGTCCACTCTCTCCTTATTTCCGTTTCTGCCTCCCGTACTCTTCTGTTCACTTCCTGCTCCTGGTGGTTGGATCTTTGCAGCCATTGATTGATGTCACTATTTGGAGGTAAACCATCTGCCTAGTGATGTCGGGCAATGACATACGACGGTTGCGTCCAGTGCCGGCCGTGGTGACGATCTGACCGCCGGGAGCAGCAAGTAAACAGGAGGGCAGGAAAGGAAACGGAGATGAGGGCAGAGGTATCAATTTTTATTTTATTTCAGCAACCTTAGGGCCACATGTATGAAAACTGTCTAGGTCTAAAACTCACTTTCTTGCCCATAGCAACCAATCAGAGCCCATAGCAACCAATCAGAGCGACCCTCTCATTTTTCCAGAGCACTATATGAAATGAAAGGGGCGCTCTGATGAGGGAGTTTTAGACCTAGACACTTTTCATACATGTGGCCCTTAGTTTCTTAGTTTCATTTACAGAAGGAAACTCGCTTGGATTTCAGATTTTAAAAATGGGCTGTAAAACCATCCCCATAAACCTCAATAGAAAATCTGAGTTGTAGTTCACATGACTTGAATTTTCTGAGGACAGATTTTTTTTATTTATTTTAAAAAAAAAGAAAAAAAAAAAAAGTAAAAGTTGTGCAACCATCCGCCGTATTTCACTCGAAAATGACATTAAAGCGGTTGTCTCACTACAAAAATTGGTTTTTATGTTAAAGATCTTACAAAAACAAGTCACTTTGCATTAACAGTGTCCTACCTATTCCTAGATATCCCCTCTTGTATGGGCTGCATCAGCGCCTCGGGTCGCTATAGCTGCGGACCTGTTTGGTCTCTCCTGATAGGCTGCCAGCACTAGTTGCTATAGCTACAGGCCTGGCTTCTACTGCAGCCTAGTACAAGCCAGTAAACACACCCCAGAATTCAAAATGAAACCAAGAAAACAGGACTGAGGTAAGATGAATCAATGTAGTGAGACAACCCCTTTTAAGTTTACTATTAAAGTCAGTGGGATGACATGGAGAATAACCAGAAAGGTTTGTGCGTGTTTTTTGCAGCAGATCCAGAAACTCAATAGTGCTCTATGATGCAAAAACAAAACAATTGAAAAGCTGAAGTTCTTAAAGGGGATGTATCGCTTCCTTACTAAGGCTGATTCACACTTCTCTTAGCTTCCCAGCTCTGTGAATGCAGGGGCGTTTCTTCCCCTCTCAGCTGGATGACATCATCCCCCTTCACTGCTGGCCTGAAAATTTCTTCCCCTCTTCTCCCCTCTCCCCTGAGTCCACATATCACTGTGTCTCTCCCCATCGGTCTTATTTTATAAGAGCTGTATACATACCACAGGCTGCATTCAATCTAGACTGAACACTGATCTCTCACAGCTGGAGATTTATTACAGCTTTCTAAGAACGGCACAGATCTGCGCAGGAGAGTTAGGCACAGGGTCAACACTGTCAGTTTTCTCATTGTACAATCTGCTGCAGTCTGTTTCTGCTAGGTGTGGAAACAGAAAATGCTACGGCCCCTAACTCTGAGTCAGAGACACAGCTCCATGAATCAACCCAGGGGCTGTACAGAATGTAAATGAGCTCTCAGCTAGTGAAATGCAAGGAGGAGGATTAGACCCACACTGGATATCAGTGTAAATAAAAACACAAGATAAGGGACACTGTGAGAACAAGGCAGCTTTGCTAATGACATCCAATTGCAAAGTTGCTTGTTTTCACTGTCCCCTTATTCTGAAGACCATTTAATGAAACGATAACACCCCTTTAAGTTACGTCTACACAGCAATGTTAAAATACCGTCCCAAATCTGGTAGCGTTATAACGCTGCTGGACTGCGGTTTTTGCCATGCGGTTGGTTTTTGGATTTGCCGTTGGTCCCGTATGTCGAATGTATGGGAATCCAGTGGAAGCTCTGACAGCTTTGAAAATCCGCCAGCAAAACTGACTGGAAAAAATCTGTGCTGTGTAGACTACAGCATGGATTTATTTATTTTTTTCTATTGCCGTCTATGGGGCACTGGTTACAGTCTGATTTTCGGCTGAAAATGTGATTAAAAACCTGTGCTGTATAGACATAGCCTTAGATTCTTGTGTAAAATATTGTTCAAATATTCGTTGGACGATGCGGTTTTAGGATTCAGGTTTTGATGAGTATTTTGTCCTTTTTCGTGTGAACGTACCCTCGGAGAGGTAACTGGACAACCCCTTTAAGGTTTTTTTTTTCTATTGCTGTTGGCTGACAGCTAAATTTCTGTCCTTGCCACACTTTGTTCGGTAAGGGGTTGTCCATTAGCTTCAGAAAAGGCTCTGCGAGTCACTGGGGCTTAAAAATAGAAAAATAAACCTTAAATGGGTTTTGCCATCTACGAACCGGCCTCAAAGAACAGGAAGTTGGCGCGTGTTTGCCGTTCTCGACGTCTATGACCGTTCCAAATCTAGCTGTGCGCGTGTGCTCTGGTGTATGCAGAACTCGCATAGATGTGAATGGAGAGCTGCACAAGTGCAGCCATCAACCCGTTTTCTGACGCCAGCTAGTAGCCAGTCACCACTGCCAGCACGCCAGCAGTTATGTATGTGTAAAGGCTGGAGGGCCACAGCGTGGACAGCACCACCCTTATGCCACCATGACAGCAGTGTGCTAGTATTAATGGGATATTGCAATCCAAATAGACAGATAAGGTATAATTCAAGCAAAAAAATGCAAAAAAGTATTTCTCTTATCAAATGTGAATGATAAATGCGACTCTACCGCTGTAAAGTCGCGTTTACCACTGACATTTAATATAAGAAGTTTTTTGCTTGACTTGTGTAGGTTACTCTACTTTTTGGATCTAAGGTTGTGGCATTTAAAGTTGTTTGTTGTCACTACAAAATGCTCCTTTTGTCCTTTGGGGCATGAGGAGAAATAGAAGAAAAGTAGAATACTTGCCCCCTCGAAGGAAGGAGGTAGGAAGCTTGGTGCTGTTCATCTTTCATGTGACAGGTGCAGCGAATCACCGGCCCAAACGTTCACACACACGTGACCCCCTGCGGCTTTTGAGTGGTTGCAACTGTCCGGTGAAAGACGACCGGGCACGTCTACTGCCAAGATCATTGAGACGGCCACAGCAAAGAAATGAGAGCAACCAGGAGGTAAGTAGTATTCTATTTCTCATCATGCCCCAATGGACTAACAAGCGCTCTAGCGATGGAGCACCCCTTTAAGAGAGTTGAACACCGAGGAAGGGGTAACGGTTCTCCTTTAGTAGAGGAAGGTTGTCATTCGTTTTCACCAAGGACCACACCAGCATTATGCTTGCCCTTAAAGGGGTTTTGCCATGATCTAATGTTGACGTGCGATCCTCCAAAATGGGTGTTTAATCACTTTTCTAAATATATGTCATTAAAAAAAGTGAATCATATGAGAGCTACAGCCTTCCTTACATACCCTTGGTTTCCTGACAGTTTACATTAGATAGGACCAGGAGCTGATCTGGCCATGCTTGCATGTTTTGCACTATTCTTATTCTGATTGGCACAGGGAACATGAATGAGCTTTCAAGGGGCTGGGGAGAAAGATTCTTTGTCTTTTGTATAGAGGAATCCACGGTTTTGTAATGTAATTATCTTAGTAAACATGCAGAGCTCCCTGCTCACCCCCCTCCTTCTCCCCTTGCAGCTTGAATGAAAGAAGGCTGCCTGCTGAGCTAATCTTCTCTCCTGAGCACAGAAGAGGGAGAAATAAAACGCATATAGCTTGTGCACAATACAGTTATCCCCTGTGGATTAGCCAAACAATGTTTGCTCAACTACAGAGACTGAATATCAGGAGCGTGCTTGGGAGGTGGAGTGATGACATCAAAGAGGAGGTACTTAAACACAGAAACACAACACCCCTTTTCTCAAGCCTCACGAGGGCAGTATCAGCCTTTTAGGTGAGGAAATCACTTCTTGGCAAAACCCCTTTAAAGGGCTGTGGTGCGGTACATGGTCTGTAAAAGGCCAGGATGCCCTTTAAAGGGGTTGTACCGTTATCAAGGTTACCCACAAAACATTACAGATCGTTTAGTTCAATTAAGTAATATATCTGTCACCCGCACATCCCCTTTTGTCTTTGCCCCTACATCCCACTCCTTATTTCACCAGCATTTCTGGTTAGTGGGTCAGACTAAAAGGTTGTCGAATAGCCAGCCTCATCCACCTCCGTAGCACCAAACTTCCTATCTTTTAGAGTGACTAGGGTGAATTGCTCCTTGGAAGTGGATAAACACAGGTTCGTGGGGTTTCGTCCATGATGGTGCTCGCTCCCTGTGCTGGTGTCGCCTCGGCCAATCGGCTCGCGGGACTTCTAGGCCATGCAGTGCCCTCTGGGAAATTGAATATGCAAATAGGCTCAAGGGAAGAGTGTTGTACAGTGCAGTTCTAATGGAACAGCTGGAGTTCTCCATTCTGGGCGTCTGGCAACAAACTGTGACTCGAGTCTCCGCAGTGCAAGTGCCGTAGAGGTGTCAAGGTTGTGAATCAAAGGAGGAAATTGTAGGCGAGACACAATTCTCTCTTTTTTTTTTTTTCTTTCTCGTCGCTTGTGCTAAAAATAGTAGAGATTTTGGCAGGACTTCTCCACGGTTCAATAGTTCAGGTCCGCTCGGCAGGAGTTCATAAAGACAGATCTGTTCCTTCCAGAAAGCAGCACTAAAGGGTTATCCCACAGACTGTGTTATCCGAAATGTGAAAGAACAGGTCATTTATTAAGATAAGGCCTCGTTCACACCAGTCTGATTACAGCACAGATTCTGCTCCACAATCCTCATGAAATCTTGTGTCTTTCCCCGTATCACACAGGTTATTGGGGTTTCCACCACCCGGATTATTGCTATATACTAATATCATGTGTCTATGCCGCACATAGGCAGTTTGTGGCGCCGCAGGTGAGTCCCATCATCCATGGGAATATATCGCAAGCTACTTATTTCTGTGTCTGTATGAAAGGGGCCTTATTACTTATTATTATTGAACACTGCTGTATTAGCACAGCACGTGGACCTTGTCTAATCCTAGTCCGGTTCTGCAGGACTGCAAACTCAACATGTGGAAATGTTGCCCAGTGCTATAACAAATGTTCTTCTGTCCAGAGATTAGATTATTTTAACTCAAGGATAGCGCCCCCTAGCATTTATATGTAGCCATTATTCTTGCAGGGACTTTAAAGGAGTTTTCCAAAACTTTTAAAAACCTCCCTATTAACTCCTGTTGTGCTGAACTAGAAAATGAACCAATACTTACCTCTCCCATCACCACCATTCACAGAGCTCAGCTTCTCTCCTCTATCACATAACCCTATATATCACAGAGCTCAGCTCCTCTCCTCTATCATATAAACCTATATATCACAGAGCGCAGCTTCTCTCCTCTATTATATAACCCTATATATCACAGAGCGCAGCTTCTTTCCTCTATTATATAAACCTATATATCACAGAGCGCAGCTTCTCTCCTCTATTATATAACCCTATATATCACAGAGCGCAGCTTCTCTCCTCTATTATATAACCCTATATATCACAGAGCTCAGCTTCCTTCCTTATATCATGTAACCCCCATTATATCACAAGAGCTCAGCTCCTATCCTCTATCATATAATACTATATATCACAGGTGCTTTTGATCCTCTTCCTCTATCATATTTACCCTATATTATCACAGAGCTCAGTTTTCTTCCCTATCATATATCCCTATTATATGTCACAGTGCTCAGCTTCTCTCCTCTATCATATAAACCCTATATATCACAGAGCTCAGCTCCTCTCCTCTATCATATAACCCTATATATCATAGAGCTCAGCTTCTCTCCCTGTATCACATCCTACTCTTAGTTAAGGCAGCATAAAGCACCTGAGGGGTTCACTGTCCTAATATTTTTGATTGTATATAATACTTTAAGGCGCAGTTTAGACTGACACCAGCACTGACTGAGAAATAGATAAAGACTTTATATAATAATGCTGATTGATATTGATGCAGGGTGTTTGGAAAGCTGAGGCCCGCTCCATACCGGCGCTGTCATGGCCTTTGTCTGATGTCCTGCCTGTGTTGGACAACAAAAGAGAAAGTATCAGCTGCTATGTAGTGCAGTCTGCATCCTGTGGTTTACCAGCTGTTTTATACTGGGTGACAGGTTTCATCCACTCCTATAACCCTGTAGTCTGTTCTTGGCTTTATAAATGAGAACAGTAAATCCTAAAAGAGAAAGTGAAAGTCATGGTTAAAATACACACACATACAGCGATTGACCGTTTGCTCTGTACCACACTGATGCAGGGAAAGCTGACCGTCACTATATGTGCCTGTGTCGGAGAATTATATGATACAGATAGTGTTGGCTTCTAAAATAAACTACAACTCCCAGCAAGCTGCGGGCTTTAGCTTCGTGGTCGGCCACAGGTTGCTTCCTCTGCTGTAACCCGTATTCGGTTCTGGATAAATCTGGATGTTTATATTGACAGAAATAAAAAATATACATATATATTATTCCAGCTTCTCTACGGCGCCACCTCTGGTGCAGCTAAATATAAATGTTCCCTGTTGATTTGTATCCATGAGCGGCTCCATCAGCAGCATTTGTATGCAGGGGTGGGAAGCTGTAACCAGGCAGAGCTGATGTCTGTGTTGGGTTTTCCTCCGTTTGTCCTTGTGTTTTACATCGTAGCATAAATGTCTTTGTTTCTGTTACGTGATGGATTATCCGGCTCCTTCAGACGACGGATGTGCTTCTCGGTGAGGGCCGCCGTGGGCCGCAAGCTGTGCTCTGACATCCGACGCCTTGTACAGGAGCTGTAGGTTTTTACCCTATGCTGATTATGAAGTTGAAAACACAGACACGCGGCCACACACACAGCTGAATGGCTGGACAATGAACCGTTCCCAGTAGGAGGCAAAACCAGCCCCAGTGCTACCTGGGAGAGACATACGCTACCGTTCAAAAGTTTGGGGTCACCCAGACAATTTTGTGTTTTCCCTGATACTTTTATTTATCAAATGAGTTGCAAAATGAATAGAAATATCGCCCAGAAATTGTGAAGGATAGAAATAATGATTTTTATTTGAAATAATTTTCTACTTCAGACTTTGCTTTCGTCAGTGAATGTTCCCTTTGCAGCAATTCCAGCATTGCAGGCCTTTGGCATTCTAGCTGGTAATTTGCTGAGGTAATCTGGAGAAATTTCCCCCCTTCCGGAAGCCGCTCCCACAAGTTGGATTGGCTTGATGGGCACTTTTTGTGTACCATACGGTCAAGCTGCTCCCACAACAGCTCAATGGGGTTGAGATCTGGTGACTGCGCTGCCACTCCATTACAGATAGGATACCAGCTGCCTGCTTCTTCCCTAAACAGTTCTTGCATAATTTGGAGGAGGCTTTGGGTCATTGTCCTGCTGCAGGATGAAATTTGCTCCAATCGAGCACCCCCCACAGGGTATAGCATGGTGCTGTAAAATGGAGTGATAGCCTTCCTTATTCAAAATCTTCCCTTCCATTTACCCAAAAGCTACCCAAGCATACATGCCTCCACTTGCAATACATGCACAGACCAAAGCGCCCCAGACCATCACAGATCCGACCAAATCAATGCTCACCAGCACCAAACCCCAGACCATCACACATGACCTCCACCAGCACCAACCCCAGAACATCACATGACCTCCACCAGCACCAAAGCAACCCCAGACCATCACATGACCTCCACCAGCACCAACCCCAGACCATCACATGACCTCCACCAGCACAAACCACAGACCATCACATGACCTCCACCAGCACCAACCCCAGACAATCACATGACCTCCACCAGCACCAACCCCAGACCATCACATGACCTCCACCAGCACCAAAGACACCCAATACCATCCCATGACCTCCACTAGCACCAACCCCAGACCATCACATGACCTCCACCAGCACCAACCCCAGACCATCACATGACCTCCACCAGCCCAGACCATCACATGACCTCCACCAGCACCAACCGCAGACCATCACATGACCCCCCCCCCATGCTTGACAGATGGCGTCAGGCCCTCTTCCAGCATCTTTTCAGTTGTTCTGTGTCTCACAAATTTTCTTCTGTGTGATCCAAACACCTCAAACTTCGATTCGTCCATAACACTTTTTTCCAATCTTCCTCTGTCCAATGTCTGTGTTCTTTAGCCCATATTAATCTTTTCCTTTTATTAGCCAGTCTCAGATATGGCTTTTACTTTGCCCCTCTGTCCTGTAGGCCAGCATCCCGGGGTTGCCTATTCACTGTAGACGTTGACACTGGCGTTTTGTGGGTACTATTTAATGAAGCTGTAAAATTGAGGACCTATGAGGCGTCGATTTCTCAAACTACAGACTCTAATGTACTTGTCTTGTTGCTCAGTTGTGCAGCGGGGCCTCCCACTTCTCATTCTACTCTGGTTAGAGCCTGTTTGTGCTCTCCTCTGAAGGGAGTAGTATACATCATTGTAGGAAATCTCCAGTTTCTTGGCAATTTCTCGCATGGAATAGCCTTCATCTCTCAGCACAAGAATAAACTGTCGAGTTTCACATGAAAGTTATCTTTTTCTAGCCATTTTGAAAGTTTAATTGAACCAACAAATGTAATGCTCCAGATTCTCAACTAGCTCAAAGGAAGGTCAGTTTTATAGCTTCTCTAATCAGCAAAACTGTTTTCAGCTGTGCTAACATACTTGCACAAGGGTTTTCAAGGGTGTTCAAAACATCCAATAGCTTTCTTACACAGTTAGTCACACAATATACCATTAGAACACTGGAGTGATGGTTGTTGGAAATGGGCCTCTATACACCTATGTAGATATTGCATTAACAACCAGACGTTTGCTGCTAGAATAGTCATTTACCACATTAACAATGTATAGAGTGGATTTCTGATTCATTTAATGTTAGCTTCACTGAAAAAAACTGTGCTTTTGTTTCAAAAATAAGGAAATTTCTAAGTGACCCCAAACTTTTGAACGGTGGTGTAAAAGGTGCAGATAACTAATGAACAGCAGCTCACACACCTATCTGCAATGAGGCAACTGAATAATAAAAAACTGCACATTGGATAAGTACCAGTTCACACCAATATGCAGAAAAGCCACAATATCATACAAGGGGAGACTGCACAAATGCAAAAAATACTGATAAACAACCACTCTCATGCCTACTATCCTTGAAGGGGGTGGTTGCTGGTATTATAATTGTATACAGATAAGGCGATACAGAGAGCCACTTATACAGAAACGTGCGGTGCCCCATGCTGACTTACAGCCTATGATGCCTCTACTATTCGATTGGGTGGGCTGCCCAGCACATTTCAGGTGTTCAACACCAAATACTGACACCCTCTGCTCCCCAGTATTACAGGGCAAAACTACATGCTGGAAAAATATCAAATATGAGGTATTAGGTGATATTGTGGCCAATATATGCAAACTGAAAAGTGCTGTGCAGCCCTCCCAATTGAATAGTAAGGGCGTCATCAATTGATTGTTAATCCAGCATGGTGCTCCACACGTAACCCTGTAACTGGCCCCTATATAAGTCTTACCTGTATGCGATTGTAACATTAGCAACCACCCCTTTCCTGTGTAGTAGGCGTGTGAGTGGTTGTTTATCTGTATTATTACATTTGTGCAGTCTCCCCTTGTATAATATTGTGGCTTTTCTGTATATTGATGTGAACGGATACTCTTCCAATGTGCAGTTTTTTTTTATCATTTAGTTGTCTTCCTAGTGGAGGGGTGTGTGAGCTACTGCACATTAGTGATCTGCACCTTTATCTCTACTAGTTAGCACTGGGGCTTGTATTGCCACCCACTAAAAATAGTTTTGTCCCCTTGTTCTGTGATTTGATTATAAAGTTGACCATATCCAGGATCCCTGCTACAGTCTTCTGACGGCAGGGGTAGCAGTTTGGTATTATGAATTTCATTATTCCTGATCCCTCTTTCTCAGAGGATGAGCACAGCTGAAGGGGACTAAAGCACTGAAAAATTTGATTTTCCCACTTTATGTATGATCTGATACATACAATTTAGACTCGGTACACGCCACATTTTTTGCTTCTGCTTATTGTGCATGCCAGGCCGTATACATAAACTTTAAAGGGGTTGTCTCATCTCAAAGTTTCATAGGCTGCATGAATGAAATAATGCTGCTTTGCTCTGTCACTTCCTGGTCAAGCTGTCTGTAATTAGCATATGAGCTCCATGTATTCAGATAAATCTCATGCTGTCAGGACCAGGGAAGTTTTTGAGGTAAAGTAAACAGCAGTAATTACTGGCTTTTGTCTGAAAGATCAGATAACACACAAGCTCTCACATTGTTGGCCAGGCCCTGTGTGATGACGTCACTCCCTGCTATCACATAGAACAAACAGCAGGGGAGAAGGAGTACACAGGTCGGTCACTTGGGGAACCAGAGAGAGCACAGAAGGTGATAAAATCACTTGTAGCTCCTTAACAAACAAACAAACAAAATGAACAAAGCAATATATTTGGAAAACGTCTTCATTTAGTGATCCCAACATGTTGAAAGCTAATCTTTGTAGCGAGACAACGCCTTTAACCCATTACATCCCTGTAGCCTTGTGCACTATAGTTTACAAACAGTCATGTCACTGTAACAGGCTCAAGATCTAAGGTGAGCAGTGTTTTTTTTTTAATTTATTTTATTTTTTTTATTTTTAAAAGGGCCTTGATAGCTTAAAAACAAAAAAAAAATAACCAGACAATCCTTAAAACCCACATGTAGAAATCGTTACTAATTGGTGCGGATTTTGTTGTGGGTTTATTTCAGATTTTTCTACATCAACCTCACTAACTTCTGTTTATTGAAGTCAATATAGAAAATTTCAACCCCCTCCAAAAAATTAAAGCCAAAATGTTCTCCAAATGGTGCAGGTGTTTAGGTGCTGGTTTAGGGTTAATGCACACGGGACAGATTTGTTGCAGATTTTTCTTGTAGATTTGCGCACAGAAAATCCGCAGAGGATGACGATATCGACCACGTGGAAAGGATTTTCCAAATCACATGGTATAAATTGTTCTGCTATGCGTTTTTTCTTTTTTTTTTTTTTTTTCTTTTTAACTCTGCTCCATGTCCATTTCCGTTGTAGTTTTGCTGCAGATTTTCCCCCGTTGACTTGAATAAGATAAAATCCGCACCAAAATTTGCATGATCAGTTGTGTTTTTTCACATGCAGATGTACCTGCAGATTATATCCATCCCATGTGCACTCAACCAAAAATGCTGCAGATTTGCTGTGAAAATTCACAAAAATCTGCCCCATACGAAGATGCGCTTCTCCTACAGCTGCAGATATTATTCTATGGATCTGACCCTTTCGGATAAACCTTAAAGGGGTTGTCTCACTACAAAGATTAGCTTTCAGCAGGTAGGAAACAGTAAATGAAACCTTTTTGTAAATCTATAGCTTTGTGCAGGAGATGAGAGATTTTATCTGCTCTCAGTGCACGCAGGTTTCTCCGTCCTGCTCTCCCGTTCTCTGTTGATGTCTTATCTAAGAGCAGGGAGTGATGTCACCACCTGCCGGCAGCTTGAGAACGGAGAGTGTTATCTCTAAAAGAAAGGAGACTACTTGTTTACTTTAGAGCAGAGAGCTTCAGAGCTTCTAGATAAGATCTCCTGCTTGCAGGTCAGTGCAATTAGAAGAGCTGTGAATACGGAGCTGATATGCTAATCCTTGCTATAGAACCCACCCACAGCCTGACCAGGAAGAGACAGGAAGCATCAGTCTGAAGCTGCTGGTGGCTCAGAGAAACAGCACGATGAGACAATCCCTTTAAAGGGGTATTCTCACCGTACACATCGATAGGATTCAAAATCAGTATGTAATAAGGGTGGGTCCAATCCCTATCTTGAGGACAGGCCCCTCTGTTTTAAACAGAGAGGTGGCTGGAGCTTTTCCACGGATTTAAAGTATGATAGGGATACCCCTTTAAAAGCCAAATAATATTCTGGCCTTGGTAGCTTGGGCTGAATGATGACTAACAGGAAAATTTCCAGGACTATCACAACTGGAGCAACAAAACCCTGAATCCTGACCTCGGGACCCCTGTTCTAGTGATCAGTCAGGATCCCAATTTTGGGGCCACACCGGAGATGAATGTACATGGCTTGAAATTGCTGTGGAAACTTTTTTCATAAATTTTAAGCAGTTTGGCCTCCTTGAGATTCCTTAAAGGGAATCTGTGCAATTTTTTTTTTTTTTTTTTTTTTTTTTTTACAAAATCGAGCCCTGTCCTATGCTTTTCCTCTCAGTCGTTTTTTTTTCCCCTGATTGTAGATTTCTATTCGGCCGTCCTTTTAAATGAATTGGGGAAGACATTTTTGCTTGCACTGCTTTATCAAAGTCAGAGAGATCTTTACAGCCTTTCATGCACATAGGAGCCTTAAGACTGACTGTCCATTCACTTCTATGGGAGTTTTTTTCTAGTCTGCTTTTGAGGGGAAAATCCACTGTGCAGAGGGTGAAAGGGGAACTGTGATTTCCCTTGTGAGGGTGGATTGTGTTATCGTTACATGTGTCCCCTTTAGTTTGACTCTGCTTTTATGATAATGAGAACATGAAAACCCCTTCACAGAACGGGAAGTGTCAGATATTATTAGGCTCAGTGGCCAAAGTGAAAAATGCAGACTTGGGAATTTTTAAAAAAATTGAAAAAAATAGGGAAAAAATTAAAAAGAAATTAAAAACCAAAAAACCCTAAAAGATGTGTTTTAAAAAAAATGTAGTTAAACAATAAGCCCTTTTTTTGATGACAATTCCCTTTTAAATTTCCCCTACCATCTTGTGCTAAGGCCTCCCAGCGGTGCCCTTTGGGCAGACACATTTTTTGGGGCCCCCATTTTTACAAACTGGGGGGGGGCAGGGAAGTACGCCCTCGGCACGCCGGGAAGTGGTAGCTTAGTATAGTGGGCTTGTGGGGTTTTTATTGTTTTGTTTTTTTTTTATAATTTTTGCTGCAAATTTGCAGTAAAATCTGCAGCGAAAAAGATTTGCTTTGGTTTTTTTTTCTTTTCTGTTTTTTGAATTGAAAATTTTCCTGAGCATGAACCTTTCCCGATTTACCCTTGGAAAGCGAGCGATTAGAAAGTGTTCGATTATGCTAGCGGCCACTCCAGCCCCTTCCGGGGGTTTAGCTTTCTGTGCACACGAGCTGAGCGCCGCTCTCTTATCTCCTGGTTACATAGCTTTTAATAGGCTATTATTTATAACCCCTGTGCAATTAAAGGAGGGGGTGGGGCCCGGGGGTTTTTGGGGTTTTTTTAAAAAAAAGCCTTTTCACCCTGTTACCCATGGTTTTGCACTTCCGTAGACCCATACTTTAACGTGGTAATTTACAAGCAGAACTGGTTTTTTTAAAGGGAGATAGATCTTTCTGTCCCCTTGTTTTTCCACGGTTTTCTGCAAAACAAGCAATGTATTTTTCCTCATTAAATTAAACCCCCTTCTCTTTACCCCCCTTCCCTTTTGGTAAAAACGTTAAAGACTAAGGTAATAGAATCCTTGACACAACCCAAGTGAGCAGCTTCCTTAATGCAGTGCATTTTGCTATATAAAGCAAGGTTTTTCCCGGTGTGTGTGTTTTGTGTGTGTGGGGTGTGGGGGTATATATGTTATATATTTGTGTGTGTGTGTGATATATGATAATAATGTGTGTGTGTGTTGTATATATGATTATTATTTGTGTGTGTGTTATATATGTATTAATATTATTGTGTGTGTGTGTAATATGTATATAAAATATTGTTGTGTGTATATTGTATATAATTAAAAAGTGTGTGTGTGTGTATATATTATTATATATAAGGGGGTGTGTGTTGTAATATATTTTATTAAAATATGTGTGGTTGTGTATATATGATAAAATATATAATGTGTGTGTGTGTGTATAATGTATTTATATTAAAAATTTTGTGTGGGTGTTATATGTAAAATAAAATATTATGTGTTGGTGTATATATGTGTTTTTATATAGTGGTGGTGTATATATTATATAATTGTGTTTGGGAGTTATAATTTTTATATGTGTGTGTGTGTAATATTTTTATGTTGTGTGTGTATATATGTGTATATATATATTATGTGTGTGTTTGTTATTTGATTTAAAATATATATATATATGTGGGGTGTGTTATATTATATATATAAATTTTTATTGTGTGGTGTAATATGTGTTAAATATATATATATTTATTTAATATATAATATTTTTATATATGTTTTGTGTAATTGTATTATTATATATTTTATATATATGTGTGTGGTGTAATATTATATATATATATAATATATATATAAGGTGTGTGGGTGTTATATGTATATTAAAAATATATATATAAATTTTTTAATGTTGTGTGTGGATAAATTTATATATATATAGTATAAATATATATGTGTGTGTGTTATATTATAAATATATATATAAAAGTGGGTGTGTATAATTAAAATTTTATATTTTTTATATATATAAAAAATGTGGTGTGTGTATATATTAATTTAAAAATTTTAAAATATATATATATATAAAAGGTGGTGTGTGTGTATATTTATTTTATTATAATATAATATATTATAAATGTTGTGTGTGTGAAATATATAAATTATATATATAATGTGTTGTGTGTTTATATGTATTATATATATATATATATATTGTGTGTGTGTGTTGTATATATTATATATATATATATTGTTGTGTGTATTATGAAAATATATATATAATATATATGTGTGTGTGGTGTTATATTAAAATAATAATATATATATTAAAAAAATTTAAAAATTTTGTTTGTGGTTTTTATTAAAAGTTAAATATTAATATATAATATATATATATATTGTGGTGTGTTTATATGTATATATAATATAATAAAAAATATATGTTGTGTGTGGTATTATTAAATAAATTATATATATATATGTGTTGTGTGTGGTAATAAAATATAAAAATTTTAAAAATATAAATTTTTAAAAATTGTGGTTGTGTATATATTATATATATTATATAAAAAATATAATTTAAATAAGGTGTTGATATATTAAAATAATAATAAAGGGTTTTAGGTGTATATATGATAAAAAAAGGGGGAAATTTTATAAAATACATAAAAAAAAAAATTTTAAAAAAATTTTTAATATTATTAAAAAAAAAATTTAAAAAGGGGATATATGTATAAATTTAAAAAAGTTAAAATTTTTAAAAAAAAAAAAAATATTTGGGAATAAAAAAAAAAAAAATGTTTGGATATTGATAAATAATAATATATTTTTATAAAATTAAAAAAATAAAAGTTTATAATTAAATAAAAACAATATTTTTGGAATAAAAAAATAATGTTTTTAAATTTAAAAAAAAAATTTTTTTATATTTTAAAAAAAAAATTGGTTTTATATTTAAATTAAAAAAATAAAATAAATAAAAAAAAAAATTTTTAATTTAAATAAAAATTTTAAAATTTTTTTTTATATATGAAATATAAAAAATTTTTTTTAATATGTATTAAAATAAATAAAAAAGGTGGGTTATTAGTATATATAAAAAAAAATAGTTTTTTAATATTAAAAAAAAAAAATTTTTTATATAAAAAAAAAAAACTGAAATATAATTAATAAAAGGGGAAAAAAAAAAAAAAATATATATTTTTAATAAAAAAAAAAAAAAACAAAAAAAAAGAAAAAAAAAATTTTTTTTTTAAAAATCCCTTTTAAGAAAAAATATATATATATAACAATTAAAAAAGGGGGAAAAAGCCATATATATATATAATAATTTCCCCCCCCAAAAAAAAAATATATTTATATTTTAAAAAAATAAAAAAAATAATATTATAAAATTTTAAAATAAAAATATTTTATTTTAAAATTTAATAAAATAAAAAATTTTTTATTAAAATAAAAAAACCCCCCCAAATTTTATAATATTTTTAAAAAAAAAAAAAAAATAATATTTATAAAAATTTTTAAAAAAAATATTATAATTTTTTATAAAAAAAAAAAATATATTTTAAAAAATAAAAAAAAATATATATAATAAAATACAAAAAAATAAAAATTTTTTTATTTTAAATAAAAAAAAAATATATATATATAAAATAAAAAAAATATTTTTTATATAAAAATAAAAAATTATTATTAAAATAAAAAAAAAAGTTTTTATAAAATAAAAAAAAGGGGGGAAATATATATATATACAACATAAAAACAAAATATTATAAATTTTAAATTTTTAAAAAAAAAAGTTTTTTTTATATATTAAAATAAAAAAAATTAATTTTTAAAATCCAAAAAAACAAATTTTTTTATATATAACCAATTTTTAAAAAATTATTTATATAAAACATTTTTAAAAAAACAAACTTTTTTATTTTTTATATAAAATAAAATAAAAAAAAAACAAAAATATTTTTTTTTTAAAACAATATTTTTAAAATTTTAACAATAAAAACCAAAAAAATTTATATATTATAAAATAAAAAAAAAAGATATTTTAAAAGAAACCCAACCCCCCTTTTAAAATTATATAATAAAATAATAACCTTTTTATTTTATAAATAATACCCCAATATATATATAAACTAAAAAGGGGTAATATTAAAAACTTAATAAAACTATATATTTTTAAAAAACAAAATATTTTTTTAAAATAACAAAAAAAAAATTATATATTTTAAAAAATAATTTAAAAAAAAATTTTATATATATATTAATAAAATAACCAATTTTTTTTGTTTTAAAAATAAAAAATTTAAAGTTTTTTTATAAAAATACCCAAAAATTTAAAATATAATATTTAAAAATAAAAATAAATATAATTTTAAATATAAAATATATATAAATACACACAACACACAAATAAACACATTTTATATATAACAATCCACCAACATACCCCCCAAATAAATAAACCCCTAACCCCAAATAAAATTTTTAATAAAAAAAACACCCAAAAAAAATATTATAATCCCCAAAAAAAACCAAAAATTATATATAACACATAAAACACACACACCATTTTTATTTAACCAAACACCACCTCCCCTATATTTTAACAAATACACAACACAACACACAATTATATTACAAACATTAAAACCAAAAACCAATAGTTATTTACAAAACCACAAAAAAAAAGGTTTAATCACCATAAAACCCTACAAAATTGATATTTTTAAAACCCCTCTTTCCCAAAAAACCTTTTAATAGGATTCAAACCCTACCCAAAATTTTTTCACCAACTCCATTTTTAAAATAAAACACCTACCCACAATAACCCAGGTGTTTTTTCACCCAAAAATAAACCATAAAAAACCCAAAAATTCAACAACTAAAAAATTAATTTTTCACAATCAAACAAGGGCCACAAAAATAAAAATTACCCAATTTAAACACAAAAAACAAATTAAAAAAAAATGGGCCAAACAAAATTCAAAATATAACATATAATAAAAAATATAATTTTTTTATAAAAAAACAATAAGAACACACAAAAACACCATAATTACTTTAGAACCCCAACATAATCCAATTAACCCATATTTACAACAAGATCCAAAAAACCAACAACCACCTAACCTTTTAAACAAACCAAACAAACCCCCCCCCCCCCCCTTACAAATCAATCCAACCCCCCAATTTCACCCAATTTCCGACCAATTACCCACCTTTTAAAACCCCCCGGGCCCCGCCCCCCAAACCCCCGCTCTTAAGGGTTAACAATTTAGATTTTTCCCCCCAACCCGTTTTAAAAAAACCGGACGGAAAAATTGCAGAAAATTTTTTTTTCGGGTGGGGCAGTTTGAAAAACCGCCGGGCGGAAAACCCGAGAATTGGGGACTGCTGAACAGGTTTTCCATAGCGGCCCGGTGTGTTAGTTTGTGGCCGGTTTTTCAGACGGCCTCCAAAACGGCAAACCATCTGAAAAAACGGGCGCAAACTGGTGCCGTGGGGACATGTCCTAAGCTCAACTGATGGCTTATAAAAAGGTGTCTCATTACGAAGGTGCTGCACAAGAAATATACTATAACATACTCATACTTATCATGCAAAAAAAGCAAACTTAATAGAGGCTGGACCAACTATATATATATAATATATATTATATATATATATTATATATATTTTTAATATATATATATATATTTATATATATATTATTTTATATTATATATATATGCGCATACACTCACCGGCCACTTTATTAGGTACACCATGCTAGTAACGGGTTGGACCCCCTTTTGCCTTCAAACTGCCTCAATTCTTCGTGGCATAGATTCCAAAAGGTTTTTGCAACGATGCTTCAATTGGTACCAAGGGGCCAAAGAGTGCCAAGAAAAATATTCCCCACACCATGACACCACCACCACCAGCCTGAACCGTTGATACAAGGCAGGATGGATCCTGCTTTCATGTTGTTGACACCAAATTCTGACCCTACCATCCGAATGTCGCAGCAGAAATCGGGACTCATCAGACCAGGCAACGTTTTTCCAATCTTCTACTGCCCAAATTTTTCGATGAGTTTGGGGCAAATTGGAGCCTCAGTTTCCTGTTCTTAGCTGAAAGGAGTGGAAACCCGGTGGGGTTTTTCTTGCTGCTGTAGCCCATCTGCTCAAAGTTCGCCGTACTGGTGCGTTCAAAAGATCCCTCTTCTGCCTACCTTTGGGGTTGTAACGGGTGGCTATTTGAGTCACTTTTTCCCTTTTTCTATCAGCTCGAACCAGTCTGCCCATTCTCCTTTGACCTCTGGCATCAAACAAGGCATTTCCGCCCACAGGACTGCCGCTCACTGGGGTGTTTTTTCTTTTCGGACCATTCTCTGTAAACCAGAGATGGTTGTGCGTGAAAATCCCAGGGGGATCAGCAGTTTCTGAATAATCAGACCAGCCCTTCTGGCACCCCAAAAACCATGCCACGTTCAAAGGCACTCAAATCACCTTTCTTCCCCCATACTGATGCTCCCGGGTTTTAAAATGCAGGAGATTGTCTTACCATGTCTACATGCCTAAATGCACTGAGTTGCCGCCTGTGATTGGTGATTAGAAATTAAGTGTTTAACGAGCAGTTGGACAGGTGTACCTCATAAAGTGGCCGGTGAGTGTATATCAATATTTCAACCAAGATCACAGCAAGGAAAATAATTAAAAATTCTAATTTTAAATGAACATTGTTTCTTGATTGGTACTCTTCTGTGACTGCCGCTGTTGTTTCTTTATGGTTTCATTTGGAACATTTCTTAAATAAAACCTTTAAAATAAAAAATTCTAATTTTATTTAGACTGATTCATGAAAAGATACTGAAAAAAAAATCATATGGCACAAAATAGTGAAGAGGTTTAGGCAATCAATCAGGAGTCCTCAATAGTATACTATACTTATACTATACTATATAGCATTGGTTACATACTACATATACTGTAACATACTTATAGCATTGGTTACTGAAGCATTTCTAAACTACTGAAGGTTATAGTGAGCACTGTTGGAACTGTAATCTGGAAGTGGAAAGAACATTATTTCCCCATGCACTGGCCACGACCAGGTGCTCCCCACAAGATTTCAACAGAGGAGTGAAAAGAACTATCAGAAGAGTTGTCCAAGAGCCAAGGAGCACCTGAGGAGGGCTACCGAAAGGCCTGGAATTGGCGGGTACTATTGTTTCAAAGAAAATAAGTAACAATTACTTTTGTGCAAAGTATTAAATACATTTCAGTAAGGCTATGTTCACACAGCTTAAAATGGGACGTATTTCGCCCTGTATTTGGTGCCGTACTGCGCTAAATATGGAGCGAGATACGTCCCAGTCATTACGGTAATCCACAGTTCTCATAGAGAACTATGGATTACGTCTCCTCTCCCCGCTCGCACAATACGACGAGCAGGGAGATAAATGACATGTCAGTTACTAGTGACGAATACGCGCCGTGAATAATGAATGTCAATGGGGCCAGTGGGCTTCCACCCCACTCCCAAGCACACGGCGTAATTGCGGGCGAAATACTTCCCCGCAATTAAACCGTGTGAACATAGCCTAAGCGTGTTCAATACTTTTTCCCTGGGTCATTTCTCATTATTGCACATAATTTATGGACATCTATGGTTTCATCTATTTGCCTGCGTGGATTGGATGGGTTGTTACCAAGATCTGGTGAGAATTTCGAGTCCATAGTACATTTAGAAATATATTTACTTACAAAATGTATGACAAATTCTAAACGTATCTCACCCGCTATATGTCTGATAGTTGCAGATCCCACCTCTTGCTCAGATGTGGAGAGTTATGTGTGGACACTTTGAACGGATTTTCGGGGGCCTGTTTTCAAGATGTGGGTGGGTCCAAGAATTGGGACCGGCACCTATCAGACATTTATGGCCTAATCTATCAATATGCCCTCAGTGTTCGAAATTGAATAGAAAGCATTTTCCTAATTAAGAAGAGACCCTATTGTCAGCTGCCAGAAGGAGGAGGAGACTGATTCTACCCAATGCTTACCCCCAGCAGCCCACTAGGCCCACTTTGAGGTAAAATATGATGAAAAGGGTGTTTTTTGTGCTAGAAGTACTGCAGATCTCTTTAAAACAGCCATGTACTGCCTTTCATATCTTTGGTATGAAAATGATTCCTTGGATAACCCCATTAACAGTATTTGTGGTGAATGAGCTCTGGTCATAATTACAGTCTATACTCTCCAAATTGTTTAACTAGAATTTATTAGGTTTCCAGCTGATTGTTTAATTA
This sequence comes from Phyllomedusa bahiana, assembly GCA_025379985.1. Lineage (NCBI taxonomy): Eukaryota > Metazoa > Chordata > Amphibia > Anura > Hylidae > Phyllomedusa > Phyllomedusa bahiana. The sequence continues at coordinate 26,985 of JAODAL010028260.1, forward strand.
CAGATCTGCATAGAAGGAATGTTCTTCGGGAACGGCGTATCGTCCTTTTAAGGGAATATACAGGGTACTTGGAATATATGCACTATTCGGATTAATCCTAATTGTTCAGTATTCTAGTCAGGACAAGGCCGTTTCTCCTTTGCCTGTGTTTGCACATTGAGTCCTTGATGTGTATAAAGGATATATGAAAGCCTCCCTCTGCTCATAGATAAGAATATAGATAACTGCAATATCCCTCACGATACAATTACCAGATACCCAAAAGCTGACGTTATTTTCCAGAACATCCCACTGATGCTCAACCAGGCTAAGATCTGAGGGATTTGAAGGTCCTCACTTTGTACATCTTTGTCATGTTCCTCACACCATTCCTGAACAGTCACATTCAGATAGGTTGTATGGGTCAAAGTAACATCTACATCAAGCCAGGAGCCAAGGTTTCCAAGCATAGCATTACCCATCACACAAGGTTTCCCAGCATAGCATTACCCATCACACAAGGTTTCCCAGCATAGCATTACCCATCACACAAGGTTTCCCAGCGTAGCATTACCCATCACACAAGGTTTCCCAGCGTAGCATTACCCATCACACGAGGTTTCCCGGCGTAGCATTACCCATCACACAAGGTTTCCCGCGTAGCATTACCATCACACAAGGTTTCCCAGCGTAGCATTACCCATCACACAAGGTTTCCCAGCGTAGCATTACCCATCACACAAGGTTTCCCAGCGTAGCATTACCCATCACACAAGGTTTCCCAGCGTAGAATTACCCATCACACAAGGTTTCCCAGCGTAGCATTACCCATCACACAAGGTTTCCCAGCGTAGCATTACCCATCACACAAGGTTTCCCAGCATAGCATTACCCATCACACAAGGTTTCCCAACATAGCATTACCCATCACACAAGGTTTCCCAGCATAGCATTACCCATCACACAGGTTTCCAGCGTAGCATTACCCATCACACAAGGTTTCCCAGCGTAGCATTACCATCACAAGGTTTCCAGCGTAGCATTACCCATCACACACGTTTTCACAGAGTATCATTAACCATCACACAAGGTTTCCCAGCGTAGCATTACCCATCACACAAGGTTTCCCAGCGTAGCATTACCCATCACACAAGGTTTCCCAGCGTAGCATTACCCATCACACAAGGTTTCCCAGCGTAGCATATCCCATCACACGAGGTTTCCCAGCATAGCATTACCCATCACACAAGGTTTCCCAGCGTAGCATTACCCATCACACAAGGTTTCCCAGCGTAGCATTACCCATCACACAAGGTTTCCCAGCGTAGCATTACCCATCACACAAGGTTTCCCAGCATAGCATTACTCATCACACAAGGTTTCCCAGCATAGCATTACCCCTCACACAAGGTTTCCCAGCATAGCATTACCCATCACACAAGGTTTCCCAGCGTAGCATTACCCATCACACAAGGTTTCCCAGCGTAGCATTACCCATCAACAAGGTTTCCAGCATAGCATTACCCATCACACAAGGTTTCCCAGCATAGCATTACCCATCACACAAGGTTTCCCAGCATAGCATTACCCCTCACACAAGGTTTCCCAGCATAGCATTACCCATCACACAAGGTTTCCCAGCATAGCATTACCCATCACACAAGGTTTCCCAGCATAGCATTACCCATCACACAAGGTTTCCCAGCATAGCATTACTCATCACACAAGGTTTCCCAGCATAGCATTACCCATCACACAAGGTTTCCCAGCATAGCATTACCCATCACACTGCCTTCACCGGCTTGTCTTCTCATTATGCATCTTGGTGGCATCTCTTTCCCAGGTAAGTGACGCAATCACCCTGCTGTCCCCATGACAATAAGGGCATGTCCCCACTGCACGGGTTTGCGGCCGGTTTTTCAGACGGTTTGTGGTTTTGCAGACCGTCTGAAAAAACCGTCCGCAAATGAGCACAACGAGGCTCTATGGAAAACCCATGCAGCAGTCCCCACTGCACGGGTTTTCTGCCCACGGGCCACCTGAAAATCATTCAAAATGCACATTCTTCCGTCCAGTTTTCGGATGGAATATGTGAATGGGAAGGGTTTTTCTCCGCTTGTCGTGGAGAAAAGCCGTCCCCCCCTCCCACGACCGGACAAATAACGGTCGGATAAACTGATCGGTATTTGTCCATTGCCGTGGGGATGCGCCCTAAGAAAACGTGACTTTCCAGACTGGGCCGTCCTCTTCCATTGCCTATTGTTGGTGCCTTTGGTGGTGGACAGAGTCACGGTGGGCACTATGACCAGTCTGTAGTAATGCAGTTCCAAGCAAGCTGAGGTGCATCAGTAGTCCTCTGCTGCCCATCACCGTCTCGCTGGTTATCTGGTAGACCTTCCTTGGATCACTTTTGGTAGGTACAAACCACTGCATGCCAGGGATATCCCACAAGACCTGCTATTTTTGGAGATGCTTCTTTTTTTTTTTTTAAACATAATTTTTATTCAAAGTTTCAAATATATAAACAGAATTGGGCACAAGAGAAACAAGGTAGCGTCGGCTTAAAACATACAAAATATATATGTCATCATGGGAATAAAAAAGTAAATCGTTAACAGATATCGGTCACAATATAAATCACCAAATAACCTATATATAGACAATAGAGAACACAATTATGAGGTAAAGCTGAGACTCTATGCACTGGTAAATAATAGAATGCTACCCCCCCCAAAAAAAAGAAAAATTAAACACTAAACCATAAACTATAACCTGGCACTTGGGTCATAGAAATACACTAAATCGGTTTATCCAGGACGGGGGTTACTAAAGGGGATGGGCTGCTCTGGAATCAGAGTTGAGATATGCTCTATAATACCAGGGCTGTGGAGTCGGAGTCTTCATAAAAGGGACCGACTCCCAAAATATATAATAAGTTGGTCCAGTTAGTTCGATGCAGTGCAAAGAGCAAGAGGAATTGGGTCCGGCCAGTGCTACTGCTCCCATATCTTCAGCCTCATCACATGAGGAGTGTAATTGATGACACGAAGCAGGCAAAGTGCTGCCCCAGGGGAAAAGATTCTGCTCCCAGGGCAAACAGATTTCAGTAACATTTTTCACCTGCTTTCAAAGAAGTAGCAGAGATCAACCATTCATCAAAACTGACTGTGGCCGAGGCAATTCCTTTATACCCTGACATTGTTAGAGATGTTGCCCCTGTGGTCACCGTTTTCCCCCAACCCAAGTTAGTGTAGAGAGGCCGTTCTCTAGCCTAGAAATAATGAGATCGGATGTGAGGTCATGTATGCGGGATCTGATGGAGGTGATACTATTTCTCAGAACAAATTCAGAGACTCCACAAATGTTCCTGCAGTGTTTTTGCATATTTTCAATTTTTTTGTGTTCTAAAGTCATATCCAATAAATATATTTTACACTGACAAGCAAAATGGTAACAATGGTTTGAACTTGTGAGACTTTCAGGCTCCATATCTCACCATCCACTACAGCTTTGTACATGAGGTTACTGTAATTTTATATACAGTCATCTTACCGATCTTATACATAAATGTGACTTACAAGTATTTAGCATCTGCTTAGTTCTGCAGATTATTTAATATAACTGCATTGTTACTGTTTTGCTTCTAAAAATCAAAGTGTTAATTTTTATTATTTTGTTAGTATTTGGGAAATCCACCTTTTGGTTTTCAATACTGCCTGAATCCTTCTGGGTTCTGGATCAGATTCAAGCATATCTTGACCAAAATCTGATCCCAGGTCTCTTCTACACATTCCCAATGTTGGTGCAGACTGGACTTGGATACAAATACAGCTGCTTCTTCAACTCTACACAAAACATTGTTACCCTTTTGCTTGTCAGTGTCTGTTTTACCTTAATAGCTTGATTATTGTATCATAAGGTGATAAACAGCCTAATGTTACCATTTTACTACAGTAAAGTTATCACTTAAACATGCGCCGTGTATGAGGGAGTCAGGAGTCGGAGGTTTGGGAAATTGAGGAGTCGGGGCTTTGGCTTGCCGACTCCACAGCCCTGTATAATACAGGGAGGGTTACGGCTAGCCATCAAAATTTGCCCCTTGTTAGGGAGTGTTCACACGGTGTCTTTCGGAACAAACTTTTGCGCGTATTTCGGGCTCAATTTCTTGTGGAAGTAATATACAATGAGATTCCTAGTTCGCATGTTTCCGGCCAAAAAACGCTCAAGCCACCCCCGACTCACAACGGGATCCCAGGCGGGTGGTCCTACTCTATATTATCTCTCACCAGGGTCAACTTCAGACCTCTCACTCTGCCAAGCGGCCTCCAAAATGCAGAGAGAAAAATAAAAAAAAACCAACCTTTCAAAGCATAGTGCATTGATATAACAGCCTGTGGAGGTGGGCGGGTGCAGGAAACCAAAATGGAGGTATCTACTTCTCCATATATAGTTTAAAAGCAAATATGTGCCAAATACAACGTATAGTTCTGCACAGAAAAACATTTCTGAAAACCACGCCCACCTCCAAAGGCTGTTATATCAATGCACTATGCTTTGAAAGGTTGGTGCTTTTTTTATTTTTCTCTCTGCATTTTGGAGGCCGTTTGGCACAGTGAGAGGTCTGAAGTTGACCCAGGTGAGAGATAAGATGGAATAGGACCACCCGCCTGGGATCCCGTTGTGAGTCGGGGGTGGCTTGAGCGTTTTTTGGCCGGAAACATGTGAACTAGGAATCTCAAAGTTTTTTCATGTGTTGTAGATAGCATAGATGCTTCTTTGGAGATTTCCAGAAGTAATATACAATACACCTGGCATAGACTTCAGTGTAAAATACGCGGCAAAAATTGACCTGTCAGTTCTTTCAGGTGTATACGTGCCATAACAGGGTTAAATCTAGGAGGCAGAAATCTGCCTCGGGAATATTGTGCGTGTTTGCGCTGTTGAAATTAAGCGCATGCAAGCATGTCATTTCAGCAGCCCAATATATGCGCCGCAATACGCCGTGTGAACGCGGCCTTATAGTCGCTATGTCAATGCCTGACAGGTGCCATTATGGTGAAATAATCCGTGTTATTCTCCATGTTTTAATGTTGTTTGGCTGAACTGTGTATGTGAATTTTCTGAAGCCGGCCAGTGTAAGGCAACTAGCTTCAGCAGCAGCTCTCCCCCACTTTTGTCTACAGTCAAAGTCTGAATGCTAAGCCCTATCCCTCCATCATCTCGGCAGAAAAATGCAAGGGATCAAGATGAAATTTTAAATGGAACCTGTCACTTTAAATGAGCAGTTTGAACTGCCGGCATCACATTATAGAGCAGGGGTGTACAACGTTTTCTGCTCTAAGGGCCACAGTGTCTCATTATACCTTACATGTCACTTCAACTGTAAATACCCAAAATGGCTGAGAGGTCTTGGTTCTTCTTTAGGGACTCCAAGAGATCAGAATGGGGAGGGGGGGTGGGGGTTCTTTGCTCTGCATCTATTTTAATTGTAGTTAAATATAACCTCCAAAAACTATAACTAAAATAGATGCCGAGAAAAGGAACCCCCATTCGGATATCTGGGAGTCTCTAAAGTGGAAGCAAAAGCAACACCCATATAGCCTTCTCTCCAGCTCATCTCCTCCTCTTTGACATGTCAGTTCTTAAAGGGGTTTTATCGTTTCATCATTTGGCAGCCGTTTATACTGGTTGCTAAGGAGAGCTTGTGAAATGGAGGGGCGTGTTTCTCCTCCCAGCAGGGAGTATTTTCACTCTGCAGACACGCCCCACAGTGTGCATGTGAGGATTGATTCTGCGAGAGCTGGGGGAAGGGAGAGGTTCTCAGCTGTCGGAGACTAAGGAATCATTGGAAGTGAAAAGCTAAGTGTGACTCGATAGTGCATATTTACATTTCTCGCTCTCTCTACATACTTTGTAATTAGAATGGGCATTTGACATTCAGAACACTGGGAAAGATGGGTGATTTTTTTTTTTCCTTTTCTCTCTCACACAGTGATATATTCTGCAGATTATTACACCTCTGACCGCTACATATCTGCAGAACAAAACTATACGCTTTATTTGTTTGTGTTTACATGGGACTGCACAAGATCTCTCTGCTGCAGGATCTCTGATCGCTGTCGGTGAAAAGAGCAAACCCTGCACGCATACGTCGAATCTACCACTGATTGCTGTCAGTGAAAGGAGCAAACCCCGCACGCATACGTCGAACCTACCACTGATTGCTGTCAGTGAAAGGGGCAAACCCCGCACGCATACATCGCACCTACCACTGATTGCTGTCCGTGAAAGGAGCAATCCCCGCATGAATACGTCAAACCTACCACTGATTGCTGTCAGTGAAAGGAGCAATCCCCGCATGAATACGTCAAACCTACCACTGATTGCTGTCAGTGAAAGGAGCAAACCCGCACGCATACGTCAAACCTACCACTGATTGCTGTCAGTGAAAGGAGCAAACCCTGCACGCATACGTCGAACCTACCACTGATTGCTGTCAGTGAAAGGAGCAAACCCCGCACGCATACATCGCACCTACCACTGATTGCTGTCAGTGAAAGGAGCAAACCCTGCATGCGTACGTCGAACCTACCACTGATTGCTGTCAGTGAAAGGAGCAAAACCCGCACGCATACATCGCACCTACCACTGATTGCTGTCAGTGAAAGGAGCAATCCCCGCATGCATACGTCGCACCTACCACTGATTGCTGTCAGTGAAAGGAGCAAACCCCGCACGCATACGTCAAACCTACCACTGATTGCTGTCAGTGAACGGAGCAAACCCCGCATGCATACATCGAGCCTACCACTGATTACTATTAGTGAAAAGAGGTAAACCCCGCACGCATACGTCAAACCTACCACTGATTGCTGTCAGTGAAAGGAGCAAACCCCGCACGCATACGTCAAACCTACCACTGATTGCTGTCAGTGAAAGGAGCAAACCCTGCACGCATACGTCGAACCTACCACTGATTGCTGTCAGTGAAAGGAGCAATCCCCGCATGCGTACGTCGAACCTACCACTGATTGCTGTGAGTGAAAGGAGCAAACAACGCACGCATACGTCGCACCTACCACTGATTGCTGTCAGTGAAAGGAGCAATCCCCGCATGCGTACGTCGAACCTACCACTGATTGCTGTGAGTGAAAGGAGCAAACAACGCACGCATACGTCGCACCTACCACTGATTGCTGTCAGTGAAAATCTCTCCCTCCTTTTGGTCCCCTCATAGTGGACATGTAGCAATGTAGTGTCAACCACTGCGGGACCAAAAATCCTCCCCAGTAAAGCGACCGAGATCGGCGGGTGATGGAGACCGTGGGAGTGAGCACCGGGCATTGGCTGTGTGTTTTGGAGGTTTTTTTTTTTGTGTGTTTTGGTTTGTTATTCGACCATTGTCCACTTGTTGAATCCACAGGGATATCGGCACCAAAATCCTCCGTTTGGTGTGGATTTGTCTTGCGGGTTTCTCTATGGAATTTGTGGAAAATCCACAGCACATGTGTTATGTGTGAACTTGGCCTTCAGAGCCTAAACTTCTACTTGATTTCCTGTATCTAGACCTTCTATTCATTTTCATCGTGGTTGGGATGTCGAGCTTGTGTACATTAGTAGTAATGTTTTCGTTCAGTGACGGCAAGCAGAGATGTTGGAATGCAGAGATATTACAGAGCTGCAGCATTTTTCACGTGTGATCTGTAGGTGATGAATACGTGGATCCTCGGCTTTCATTCTAGATCCACGTAGCAGGTCCCACTTCAGACCGCACACATCCACGGCCCGGACGCATCACCTGCTCAGGTTTCCTTTGTATAAATTTTACAAGTCTTATAAACACTATAAAAGCCTCTTGTACAAATACATAGTCTGTCCAGAAGCGTAATAGAATACCGCCCTCCCCCTCCCCTGTCCGTTCATAGGGCTGAGCTATAAATATTTGGGACGTATTATCTCCCTTGATGAACCCTCTGGCCTCATACCCCTCATATCATTGCTAGGAGGCCTGGAAAGTCTATAAACTTGATGCGTTGTCATTACAGGAAGGAAACTATTCTCATGGGGGTAGATTGGCCTTGGATGTTTGGTAAAATCTACAGCAAAAATCCAAAACTGAAATTTAGATCTCTGTTGTGGGTTGGCCACATGTAGTAGCCCCACTGCAATTCGGTGGAGCCAGTCTGCAGTTTTGTGGAACCCACAGCAATAATGAGTGATCAGGTTATTAAAATCTGCAGCGTACTTTATAATTTAGATGGGTCCCACCCCTGAAGTTAATACAGCGGGCTCACAAGTCCACTATGTTACAAGGGGTGGAAATCCTCCTGGGAGTTCTTCTGTTCCTGCTTACTGAATAAGATAAGGCTGTTGCTATCCAACAGCTCTCTGTGCTATCAGAGGACCATGCTGCACATGTGAGTTTGATTACTTGGGAATGGTTGATTGCTAGCCCTCTATACAGGGGGGTTTGCTTGTGCGGCTGTTGCTGTGTATACTGTTTAGCTGAGAGATTGTGTCTTATGAGCTTATTTCATTCTGTTTCTAGCGTTCAGTCCTTTTTTTTTTTTTTTTTTTGGGCTAGTTACTGGTTCCCAGTTAGTTAGCGCCCTGTTTGTCTTTAGTTCTCTCTTGCTTCTATTCTGCCCTGTGTCAGTCTTGCAATGTACTCTATTCTTGAATTCCCTTTGGTAGTTCTGTGGTGTTTGGTTTATGGACAGCATCAAGGGTTGGACTTGGTGCTTAGGGCCCACCAGTGAAAAATTTTATTCTGAAGGCCCACCTGTGGAGTTGATTCTGGGGGCACACCCTACAGCTACTGTACATGCCTCTTATGCTGTACCTATTTATTTCTGCCTCTTTCTTTCCCAAAGATGTATATTCAGTTTAAAAGAAACTCCAGGTCTACCTTAAAGGTGGCGCATCGGGGGTTTCCCCTGTGGGCCTGTCTAAGCCTGGACAGCATAGCTGAGGGACATTGATAAGGTCAACGGAGTCTGGTGTTAGGGCCAGCGCTTGAGACAGGTTTGGGAAAGTTAGTTGTTAACATATGTTCACACGATGTATTGTGGCGCGTACAGTATGCGCCGAAGTACATTGTGTATTTCGGGAGCTCGTTAACACCCTCATACTCGCGCGCGGAGGGGGGGGGGGGGGGCAGTGACATTCATTACTCGCGGTGCCTATTCGCTGCGAATACAGTAATTGACATGTCACGTATCTCTCTGCGCGTATAATACAATTGTATGAGCAGGGAGAGGAGGCATAATCCATAGTTTTCTATGAGAGCTATGGATTACCGTAATTATGGGGTGCATTTCCCCGCGTATTAAGCGTAGTACACCGTGAAAATACGCCCCATAATAAGCCATGTGAACATACCCTTAGGCTTATTCCCGACGGATTTGTGAGCCGTATTGAGCTCACAAATCTGCCGTGAATAAGGGGCGGGACGGGGGCGGGGCCGAAGTGCGGCGGGGGCGCCGCTCCCGGCCCCATAGACAATGCATTATCTACGTCGCGTACGCGCCGTAAATAATGTGCATGTCACTTTCTCCCCCCGCGGCGGATTTGCCGAGCGGGGAGGAGCAACGGAATCCACTGTTCTCTATGAGAGCAGTGGATTACCGTAATGACATGGACGGATTGGCGCCGTACTGCAGTGCAACTCCGGCGCGGAGTACGGCGCCAATCCGCGGCAAAATAAGCCGTGTGAACGAGGCCTTAGGGTTGGATGTTTTGTGGTCTATTGCGTCTGTATTCAAGTAATTCATCCTCCCATCTCTACCACTACTCTTGTTATTGTCCATCTTGGTGTCCAACATCCATTAGTAAGTCCCTGCTTTGCATTACTTGCACGCAAATGCTGGTTTTCTTTCTTTCCGTTTTATAAGGGTTTTTTTTTTTTTTTTTTGGGGGAGGGTGGGGGGGGGGATTTTTTTGCCATCCAACCAGCGGCGTTACTGCCGAACAGACCATGAGCATTTATTTTCCACTGACAAATCCACTTCAAACATGTTGTACATTTAACGTGAATGCAAGGGGCCGTTCACACGGCGTGTTTGGTTACGATTTTGGATCCGTGTTGGATCCGAAAGTCACATCCAAAATCGCTGCAGTGTTTGGGTCCAACACGTATCCAACATGCAGCTGCAGCAGGATCGCACCCTATAGTCTATTATAGGGCGTCTGCTGCATCTTTCAGACCAAGAATTGACAAGACAATTCTTGGAACGGATCCGAAAGCCGCGCCAGCTGTCCACAGAACATGATTGTCCTTGCAGTAGTTTTCAGGTTAAAGCCCTATAACCTCTAAGGCCATGTTCACACGGCTTAACTGCAGGACGTAGTTACGCCCCGCAATTACGCCGTGTGGCCGGGAGCGGGGGTATACGCCGCTGGTAATTGACATGTCAATTATCTCCCCCCGAGGCGGATTCGCCGAGCAGGGAGAGGAGACGTAATCCATAGTTCTCAATGAGAACTGTGCATTACCGTAGTTACTGGGACGTATTCCAGCCGTAATTTGCGCACTCAAGCGCGTATTTACGGACTAATATACGTCCAGTTTTAAGCCGTGTGAACATGGCCTAAGGCTATATTCACACCAATTTTTGATGTTTATTTTGGGGCGTAGTTCACTTTGAAAACTCCCCTAAATAAGTGCAAAAAACTTTTTAGTACGCCTCCCATTGATTCCAGTGTAAAATCCCTGCCATCGTTCACATGATGCGGATTTTACGAACGTGTTTGGAGCAGATTTTATGCAAGGAAATGAAGTGTTTTTGTCAATTTTTGAGGCCTTTTACTCATGGAAAATCCCCATGGGAAACAATGGGGAGCGTTTTCTCGGCGTAGAAAACGGCTAAAAATTTGAGTAATAGGAAATAAAACCCCTCTTAAAACGTGAGGAGTAACTTTCCTCTTCAAAATCCTCTTGAAATATGCGTCTAAATATTACAAATACTCGTCGGAAATCGGGTGTTTTGCAGATGAGTATTTGTAGGATAAATTTACTCTTCAAAACACATTGTGTGAACAAACCCTTAAGCTATGTTCACACGGCTTAATTGAGGGACGTAATTTCGCCCCGCAATTACGCCGTGTGGACGGGGGCGGGGCGGGAGCGGGGGAGTAAGCAGGGGGCCGGCACTTCGCCGGCCCATTGACTATCACTGCTAGCGGCGCGTATACGCCGCTAGAAAGTGACATGTCAATTATCTCCCCGCCCGGCGGCTTCGCCGGGCAGGGAGAGGAGACGTAATCCATAGTTCTCTATGAGAACTGTGAATTACCGTAATGAATGGGCCGTTTTTCGGCCCGTAATTGGCGCACTCCGGCGCGTAACTACGGACCGAAATACGGCCCATTTTAAGCCGTGTGAACATGGCCTTAGGCTCCTTTCACACCGTATGGAAAGCACATGGTTTCCACGCTGAAATCTGCACACTTTCCAAATTAAAATGCACACGGAAAAGCGGGCTCCGAATTTGAGATCTGTGGTGCGGAAAACACGTTACTTGTTCCATACATTTTTAACAAGGAAACTGCATCAATAAACAGGAGCCCCATTAAATAGGGCTAATCCACACAAAGGATAAAATCCACTGCAGAATGTTTGTTTTGTCTGTATAGTGTGAGCATCCCCTAAAGGTATGGTCACGGGGCAGAATTGCGATGCAATACGCCCCAAAATTTGCCCGGCAATTACAGTAATTAACAGCTCTCATTGAGAGCTATGAATTAAAGGGGTTGTCTCACTACATTCATCTTACCTCAGTCCTGTTTTCTTGGTTTCATTTTGAATTCAGGGGCGTGTTTACTGGCTTCCACTAGGCTGCAGTAGAAGCCAGGTCTGTGGCTATAGCAACCAGTGTTGGCAGCCTATCAGGAGGGATCATACAGGTCTGTAGCTATAGCAACCAGTGTTGGCAGCCTATCAGGAGGGATCATACAGGTCTGTAGCTATAGCAACCAGTGTTGGCAGCCTATCAGGAGGGATCATACAGGTCTGTAGCTATAGTGACCTGAGGAGCTGATGCAGCCCATTCAAGAGGGGATATCTAGGAATAGGTAGGACACAGTTAATGGACATATATTACAAAGGGACTTGTTTTTGCAAGTTCTTTTAACATAAAAAGCAATCCTTGTAGTGAGACAACCCCTTTAAGTTCGTCTTTTCTGACGCGTATTGAACGCCGGGTGAAAGAACTGACGTGGGGCCGCCCCTTTCCCCCTGCGCACTTTTCAAGTACACACTGGTCAGAGCATACTTCTAAAACACCCGCCGTATTGCAGTGTGTACAATACGTGCCGCAATACGCCATGTGAACATACCCCAAGGGTCCAGAATAAATACGCCGCAGATTTTCCACAATAGATTCCGATAGATGTGGAGAATCTGCACCCTTTCCCTGTGCATGATGTAGTGCCTCTATAGCAGTGATTGACTTTTCAGCACTGCTAGCTCCTATTTCTAGCTGTGCCTTTTAGAGAGACATTGACAATGAATGGGTTGGGGAGGGAGGGGGGGTAACAGAGATGAGACTTCCAAGCGGGGTATCTGGCTACCTATGTGAGCTAGCAGAGATGTTTTTTTCATGAGATTAAGTTTCTGGTGAATAGAGGAAAAACGTGAGATGAAGATGAGATGAGCTGTTATCTTTGTATCTACATACAGCGATAAGAATCATTGCAAATCTGACATCATGGCGTAAAACTTCTTAGCTTTCCCAGTAACTGTAAAGGGTTAAAGCTTCAGTGGTGTTATCAACCACAGCTGCTAGAGTAGAGGTGGTCGGTAACCTAGGAAACCATCTGTAAACAAGGATAGGTAATATGCTGTATCTTTAAAATGAAGCAACATTTGATGGCAATTATATACTTTTTGCCTACACTACTTGTCTCACTACATTGATTCCTCTTACCTCAGTCCAGTTTTCTTGGTTTCACTTTGAATTCAGGGGTGTGTTTATTGGCTTCCACTAGGCTGCAGTAGAAGACAGGTCTGTAGCTATAGCAACCCAGGCTGGCAGCCCTTTCATGAGAGTTTAAAAAGGTCTGCAGCAAAAGCGACTGAGGAGCTGATGCAGCCCATACAAGAGAGGATATCTAGGAATTGGTAGGACACTGTTAATGGACACATATTGGAAAGTGATTTGTTTTTGCAAGATCTTTAACATAAAAAGCAGCAATCCTTGTAGTGAGACAACCCCTTTAAAGCTGATGAGATAGGAATAACTCATTTGTGGAATTTTAACTGTACAGTGTGTGAATTTGTCACAGGCTGCAGATATACTGTGGATTTTCCCCCATAAGGGCTTGTTCACACGATGTTTTGGATCCTTTTTACGGATCCGTTTTTAAGGACTGAAAACTACTCTTTCTCTCTCTCTCTCTTCTCTCTCTCTCCTCTCTCTCTCTTTCTTTCTCTTCTCTCTCTCTCTCTCTCTCTCTTTCTTTCTCTTTCTCTCTCTCTCTTTTTCTCTCCTCTCTTTCTCTTGCTCTCTTTCTCTCTCTCTCTTTCTCTTGCTCTCTTTCTCTCTCTCTTTCTCTTGCTCTCTTTCTCTCTCTCGCTCTTTCTCGCTCTCTCCTACCCGTTCATCTTCTCCCCTTCTCAGCCGAGCCCAGCAGCAACACCTCCGATCCCACGATCCAGCCCCCTGCAGCCACGCTCACCTCCGATCTATCGGCGGTGCACTGCGCTTTCAGCCGGCAATACGTACGCAGAGTGTGGAGCGCTTTTGGACAGGTGCCAAAAGCGCACTCCATTATCTCCTATGGGCTTTCACTTGCGTAGAACGCAAGAAGAATTGACATATCAATTCCTAAAGCGGATCCGAAAAGCGCAGGAGAGCTCTGAAAAGCGCATTGCCGATCTCCCGTGGGAACAGCGATGCGCTTTTGCCATTGAACGCAATGTTAATCACACTGACAATTGTTAGATCCGTTTTGCGGATCCATAAAACGGATCACAAAAACGCCGTGTGAACAAGCCCTAAGCCAGATTTCTGCAATGATGGTTTTTTTGTGGCAAATATGATGTCAGAAAATCAAGTGCATGGTTTTTATTTATCTTTTTTTTTGGGGGGGGGGGGGGGTTGCACAGAGTGCAAGTTTATTCACAGGAATGTGGGTAGTCTTCAGCTTTTCCGCTGATACATCTGATGCTTTAACTGAGCACTTGGTGTAGGGCCGGCCTGCACAACATAAGGCCTGTGGGCTGATTGCTGCCCACTAAAGGAATCCTGGTGTGGCACATTGGACATCAAAGGGGTGAGGCTTGTGCAGACCTTGCCTCTCTAATGGCCACTACCACCCGGGAACACCCCCGGAGCAGGCAGTGTGAGCCCCCACAAGCTGGCAAGTTGCTTGGGTCTGATTTAAGGTAATTAATTCCTATGGTTTGATTCTGGCTCAGGTGGGCGTCTCTCAGTTTGTGCCTCATGGCAGCCTCAGGTCTCTCTAGGATTTACCAAATGTGAATTGTTCTATAAAACGGGTCATGAAATGTGCCAGTGCGCTTCTTGCTCTGCTTTCCAGATGTTGCTCATGGAAAATGTTAATTCTGTCCAGCTGAGCCGCTTTCCAGCACGTCCACCGCTGGGACTTTATACGTCTATTGTAGGCAAAATAGCCGGACTGGAAGCAGGTGAGGCCAGGAGCTGCCACTCAGCACTGGCATCGCCTCACTAATCAAGTCGGGAAATAGAGAGTTTTTAAGCAGCTTTTTTTTTTTTTTTTTTTTTTTTTTTTTTACAATAAATGCAGGATTTTGGAAAAAAAAACCCCGTGCTGCACCCGTTTTGCTTGGCCTGCCAGCCTTGGTAATAACAAGACTACAGATATGATTGCTAACAAAGCGAGAATATCCACAGGCAAGTGATGGGATGTATGGAAAAAGCTATGCAGCACATCTGTAGCTGGGATTGTAAAGGGCTTGTCCAGAACGTTTCTATTCTTTATAGGAAATAGCATAGAATGGTCCATTTTAAAGGAGTTGTCTTACTACAAAGATTAGCTTTCAACACGTAGGGAACAGTAAATGAGAGCTTTTTCCATATATATTGCTTTGTTCATTTTTTTTGTTTTGTTGTTGAGGAGCTACAAGTGATTTTATCAACTCCTGAGGGCTATCTGGTTTCTCTAGTGACCGACCTGTTTGCTCTCCCTCTGCTGGTTGTTCTATCTGATAGCAGGGAGTGATGCCATCACACAGGTCGCAGCACAGAACTTGTGTGTTATCTGATCTTTCAGAAAAAAGACACTAATTACTACTGTTTACTTCAGCTCAGAAGCTTCTCTGGACCTCAGAGAAGGTGATAGTTTACCTAATTAGCAGAGACAGCTTGACCAGGAGGTGACGGGATGCATGAATGAAATAATGCTGCTTTGCTCTATGAAACAGTGAGATGAGACAACCCCTTTAATATAAAAAGTCTCTCACCCCGTCTCTCGCTCTGTGTTATACTCGCTCCTCCTTTCACCTTTTTTTTTTGCAGCACCATGTTTTCTTCTTTTAACGGATGGGAATGTTCCAGCTGCGGCTGCTGATTGGCCGCAGTGGTCACATGGCTTTTCAGCTACGTCGCCACTGGGAAGTGAACCACTCTGAACGGTAATGTGACCGCTGGAGCCAATCAGTAGGGACGTCTCTGTTTGCAAGTACAAGAATGCGGAGCAATTTTAAAGAGAACCTGTAACATAGATTATGCCCCCTTGCTGAGGGCAGCACGAGCTAGTGTCAGACCTGCTGTTTCCAGCGCTGTGCCCCTTATTCTGTAAGATGCTGTAGTTTTCGTGTATTTAATGCTCAAATCTGCAGTTTTCAGCCAGAAGAGTCCTTCAAAGAGTCAGTTTTTTTCAAACCCGGCCAATCAGAGGCTAGCCCCGCCCACCTCAACTGACAAACCTATTACTTTGAATAGGCAGAAACATGTGAATAACTGTCAGTGGGCGGGGCTAGTCTTTAGGGGCGGGGCTAACACCTGCTCATGAATTGGATTTGAGGGGTAAACGCTCCAAAACTGCAGCATCTTACAGAATAAGGGACACCGCGCTGGGAACAGCATGTCTGACACTAGCTCGTGCTGCCCTCAGCAAGGGGGGCATAATCTATGTGACAGGTTCTCTTTAGAGGGTCCCTAGGAGCTGGCTATTATGTTTTATCATCGGGCATGGAGAACCCCTTTAACTTACAATAAGCCATCATCCCTGGGCTATGCCAGCTGCGAGGGGATATACAAATGGAACTGGACATCTGGTGGTCAGTAGTATGGACCTCTGTCACTAGGTGAACGTCTGCGGAGCCCTCTTCTGGCAGTATGCCAGCTGATACTGTTGGGGAAAGTTGTGTTTTGGCTCCAGTGCTGATTTTTTTTTTTCCCCTCTTTTTTTTTTTTTTTCCTCTTCAATTTTTACCTAAATTTCTGGAAAGTTTTTTTCCACTGCGCGAAACATTTTTTTTTTTTTTTTTTTTTAAACTCCGTCGTCCATGCCTTTTTAGTACTTCTGATGTGTTTTTGTCTCACTTCTTCTCCATCCACATCATTTTTTTTAATTTTTTTTCCTTTTGAGGTCTCTTTTTCAAAAAAGTAAAGAAAATCCACCTTATCGAAAATGGCTTAAAGGGGTTGTCCACCTTCCTATTAGAGTATGGAGCTGAGTCCCCAAGAATAAAAACCTACCCCCCTCTCAAGACGATTCTCTGGGGTCTTCAGTTGTTGGGGTGAATGGAACATTACCAGTTGGCGCTGCCCGAGCGGAAGACAACAGAAGACTGGGGGCATCGCCGAAATGTGCAGAGGCCAACGGAGTTCCAATTGGAGGACTTTTGCCCCGTTTACTGAACGTGTACGCTTTGTGCAGCGGACACAACGGTGCGGTGTACCACTACTGTGCTTTGATGCAGAAACTGTATATGTTCAGTAAATGGGGCAGAGGGAGCGCTGTCCGAGTCACGTTTGCCCTCTATGGCCGGGCAGGATAAAGGTCTTGCGGGATCAGGACAGAATGAATGGGGAGCTCCTGCAGTTGGGTTATCAGACAAGATGAGCAGCAGCCAGAGGGGTCGGGCAGTGGCCTCCTCCGCTCTCGCCCAGAACTAATCCGTGCTTGCCTGGCTTTTGGATCCATCTGAAGCATGTGGCCACCTTGTTACTACTCTGCAGTGAATGGATATTTGGTTCCATTGATCTGTCTCGGTGTTTGTGCTGCTGTTCATGTAGTTACAGGATGGGAATCGTGGTTTTGAGCACAACATCCCAGGAGCCAAATAGAAAATCGTCACGTTTGCTGGATCATAACGGTCGCATGTTTTATGGGTTTTTCCCATCATGCTTCTAAAATGTCCCATACTGGCTGATGCTTGGTTCCTGTAGTGTTTTTTTTTTTTATATTTCCAGTGCAGACGTAAGGGGCCGGTTCACCCCGCAAAAATAACACCATAGGCCAACAGTATTGCGTGACCCTTTTTGTTCTGGTAGATTGTTAGTTCTTATGGACAGGGGCCACGCTTCTATAGTCTCATTGTGCACTCATTTGCTTTAACCCCTTACGGACCCAGCGTTTTTTTTTTTTTTTTGTTGACACGTTCGTTTTTCCCTCCTTGCCTTCCCAGAGCCATAACTTTTTTTAGTTTTTCCACCTACATAGACATATGAGGGCTTTTATTTTGCGGGACAAGATGTACTTTCTAATGGTGTTATTCACTGTACTATAGAATATACTGGGAAGCCGCAAGAAAATTCCAAGTGGGACAAGTTGTAGAAAAACAAAACGTATTTTCGCCATATTTGCGGGTGTTTCGTTTTTACGGCGTTCAATCTTCGGTAGATATGTGTTATCTGTATTCTACAGGTTGATACGCATCCGGCAATACCAAACATGTAGGGTTTCCGTTATGTTTTGGTACCGTAAAAAAATTCCAAACATTTTCTACTTTTTAAATTTGCGGCGCCATTTTGTGCGACCAATAACTTTTTTGTGCTAACACCTACGGACGTCACTGAGGGGGCATTTTTTGCGGGCTGGAGTGTACTTTTTATCGCTAGCAGTTTGGAATGCATGCGACTTTTTTGATCACTTTTATTCCAATTTTTAAGTGACGTAAAATTACCAAAACCCGCAATTTTGGCGTTTGGAATTTTTTTTTTCTTCTACGGTGTTCAGCGTACGGGATAAATGGTGTTTATTTTTATAGATCGGACTTTTTCGGACGCAGCGATACCAAATACGTGTAACTTTTTTATTGTTTTTATTTGTAAAATGGGGAAAGGGGGGAGATTTGAACTTTTTAATACTTTTTGGGGGGGGGCACTTTAAAAACTTTTTTTTTTTTTTTTTTTTTTTTTTTTTTTAGTTTAACATTGAGTCCCCCTATGGTGCTTGACCACTAGGGGGCGCGATCGTTGATAGTCTAATGCATTGCATAGACAATGCATTAGACTGTACCGAGATGGCGGTTTCCCCACTTCCTGTCTGCGGCCAGAAGTGGGGCAATCGAGGACCTGGCAGCGGTGGGAGCCTTCTCAAGGCTTCCTGCTGCCATGTCCAGGTATCGGATCGCCGCAGTTATGCTGTGGAGATGCCGATCACTGGGAAGAACGCTGCGCGGCACCGCTCTTCATTCAATTAGACGCCGCGCCGACTAAGGGGCTGAACAGTGCAGGCGGGCGACACTGCCTGCTTGCGCTGAAACGGCTGGGCGTTAGCTGAATTTAGCCGCTAACACCTGGCGGCTGTGTGGCGGGATCGCAGAGCGATCCCCCTGCAAGGCCCCTTGGGAGACCTGGGACGTACTCATATGTACAGTGTCCTTAAGGGGTTAAAGGAGTTTTGCCACGATCTCATTTCATACCTCCTGTATCCTGCTCTTCAGCTCTGTGTGCTCGGGAAGGAGGCGGTGTGTGATTTGTTTGAATTGCATATCATGTGACCCAGCAGGATGACGTCACCAAGCCTTTCCTCTGTCTAGTCAAAGAAAGGTCTGTTTATGTATAGAATTGTGAGTAGCTAAGATGTAATGTTTTTGCCTCACAACACAAGGGTCCAAGGTTCAAATCCCTGCAGGAACCAAACCTGTGGATTTTATTTCTCTTTATCAATGCACAGACCTTATTGAGGTTTCTTTTTTTTCATTTATTTGCACTGTTTGACTAATTAATAAGGAGCACAGAGGACGGGAGTAAAAATTTGACAGCACGGGGGTTTGAACACTCAGTAGCTGTTGGGGGATGTGGTGACCAGGGACGAGGAGCTCTTGTCACTATTCATATTCCCTGGAGACGAGCAGTAAACAATGGATCCCTAAAGGAGCAGCTAAAACAAACGCTGCAGAATTTTTAATAATAATGAATGGTGAAAATGTTTGTTTATTTCAGTTGTAAGCTTCCCCTCTCAGGGAATGTGTAATATTGAGAATGAGGTGCAATTATTCACATCACGTTTTTATGCAAAGCATTGTTTTATATGTTTCATATTTTCTGCTACCTATATTTAATAAAAATCCTCCTGAACTCCTGCACTTTATACTGTGGCCAGTAAACCGAATAGACTGTTATGTAGAGGTCACTGCAGTCTCTTCATCACAGGCAGAATTGTAATGGCAGTTAAAGGGGTTGTCTAAATACAAGGATTGCTGCTTTTTAGGTTAAAGATCTTGCAAAAACAAGTCACTTTGCAATATGTGTCTATTAATAGTGTCCTTCGTATTCCTAGATATCCCCTCTTGTATGGGCTGCATCAGCTCCTCAGGTTGCTATAGCTACAGGCCTGTTTGATCTCTCCTGATAGGCTGCCAGCACTGGTCGCTATAGCTACAGACCTGGTATCCTCAGCAGCTTGTCACTGCAGGTCAGTAGAAGCCAGTAAACGGTGAATTCAAAAATGAAACCAAGAAAACGGGACTGAGGTTACATGAATTGATATAGTGAGACAACCCCTTTAACCCCTATATATGGATAGCACAGGATCCACCATTCACAAAGGGTGACCTCCCCCTCTTTGCACAGAGCATGCCCACAGCACTCTCCCATA
Organism: Phyllomedusa bahiana; assembly: GCA_025379985.1. Taxonomy (NCBI): domain Eukaryota; kingdom Metazoa; phylum Chordata; class Amphibia; order Anura; family Hylidae; genus Phyllomedusa; species Phyllomedusa bahiana. The sequence goes on from JAODAL010028260.1 coordinate 46,998, forward strand.
GAAATCAGTGAGTCAGCACCAGACAACCGAATCTGCTATAAATGCTGATGAAGGAGCAGAGCATTAGCTCAGGCAGTATGGTTTCCCTCATAATCGTATGCAGAAAATAGAGTGGAAAAAAATTACTAGAAAATCTATATAAATTAGACATAAACGTGTTTTCTTCCTTTTAAGGACCTAAAATCCTGTGCCCTGACTTGTTGCCCATGAGCTGATGATTAGTGCTGGCTGCCTAATGTGGGTTCATGGCAGAATGACATTTTCGCGATTTGCATGTATAGAGACACCAGACTAACCATCTGGCATTAAACAAACATTGGGAGCCTCTATTCTAATGTATATAGCAAAGATGCAAATATCAGATGTACCAAGAGCTGCAAAAGCAAACCCTCTTGAAAGTGACTTTGGCAGAGTCCGCTCGAGGTCCGTTTTTTTACTCCCCCCACTTGGCCAAATTTGGAGGATTTTTTTCTGTGTGTTTTTAAAATAATGTAATCCTGGGTTATTACAGAATATGCTCTTCTGGAAATGACACGTGACTAGAGCTGCAGGATCCATGAAAGGTCTGTTGTAGTTAAAGAGAACCTGTCACCTAGTTTATGCCCCCCTTGCTAAGGACAGCACAAGCTAGTGACAGACCTGCTGTTCCCAGCGCTGTGTCCCTTATTCTGTAAGATGCTGGAGTTTTCGTGTATTTAATCCTCAAATCTGCAGTTTTCAGTCAGAGAGTCATTCGAAGAGTCCTTCAGAGTGTCAGTTTTTTTTTCAAACCCGGCCAAACGGAAGCTAGCCCCGCCCACCACAAATGACAAACCTATTACTTTGAATAGGGAGAAACAGGTGAATAACTGTCATGGGCGGGGGTAGCCTTTTGGTTTGGGGGGGGCTAACACTTGCTTATGAATAAGATTTAAGGGGTAAATGCTCTAAAACTCCAGCATATTACAGAATAAGGGACACAGTGTTGGGAACAGCAGGTCTGACACTGGCTTGTGCTGCCCTCAGCAAGGGGGGCATAACCTATGTGACAGGTTCCCTTTAATCCTTGTGTTACCAGGATATGGTTTGCTGACCTTTTAGCAGCCTTGTACAAGTTCTGGTCCCACACTATTTATTGCACTGTTTGGGGTTAGGGGTCTTTAACCATGTCCACATAAAGTGCTGAATGTATGAGGTGCACACCTACAGCCACTAACTGGAAAAGAGGCCTCGTACCAAATCTGATCTGCAGAAATTGCCCTGCGTCCGTTCCCGACTTATCTGTTTCAGTAAATCCTTGTGTTCCCTGTGAAATATTCTGGAGCCTTATTCTTCCTGGGAATGTATTATTAAATCATATGGGGGGTGTCCTGCACAATCTGACATTGTCCAATCAGTGCTGGTAGTCATGGTGTGCATGGATATAACCTTTAAAAACTAGAATGGTGACGCCCACACTATTTAAGCAGCGATACTCATGGGGCTTTTTCTTCACTCACAAGCAGGATTTGTCCCTCTTCTGCCACTTGTAGATTTCTTTTTCCCTTTTTCTGATTTTGTATTGATATTTTTTTATTTATTTTTTTTCCTTCGTGGATCTGTTATTTAATAGGCATCTGGCTTTTCATTAGTTTGTTTTTTTTTTTTTTTTGTTTTTTTTTTATATCTTTGACGTTTATTCCTTAATTGGACACCCAGACTTCCCCAACATGTAAGAACCAGACAGGATAGTGTGGTTTTAATTGGTTTCATGGGTACAGGCAGTCCCCAACCTTGCGAATGTCCCCGATTTATGAGCAAAGAACATATGAGCCCCCCAGTATTCCTTCCATGCACTCAGTGCTGGCACCGTGCCCCCTATGTCATTCTTGTCGGCCTTGGAGCCGCACTCCCCCCACCCCACACCACACACACACCCCCAACACCACACCCCCACCCCACCACACACCCACCCCCCACCACACACACACCCAAACCCCCCAACACACACACACACACCCTACACACCCCAAACACACACCCCTAAACACACACCACCCACCCCCACACACCACCCACACCCACAACCCCAACAACACCACCCCAAAACCCCCACACCACCACAACCACACCCCAACACCACACACACACCACCACACACACCCCCACACACACACACACACCACCCCACACACAACACACACACACACCCCACACACACAACCAAACACCCCCAACAACACCCCACAACACACCCCCCACACCCAAACACAACACACACCACACCCCCCACACACCACACACACACACCCTACACACACAACAACACACCCCCCAAAAACCCACACACACACCCCTACACACCCACCACCAACCCTACACCACACAAACACCCCCCCAACCCCACCACCCACCACCCCCCAAAACACACACACACCCCACCCACACACCCCACACACCACACACCCCTACACCTCCCCGGCCGCATTCCCAGTAAAAATCCGAACCAGAGCGTGGCATGCTGGCACATGTAGTTTCAAAATATAGTAGAAAAAAAAAATGCCCGCATTCCAAACAGGCTGTTAAACAAGTATAAAAGCATCCATACAATTAGAACATCTGCTGTTGTGGCATGCTAATTTGTGACATACTTTTCAGCGCGCCCGGAAAGAATTGACCTATCAATTCTTTCAGGCGTATACGTGCTGTAAACTAATAAAGTATAGGCAGCAGAAATCTGCCTCGGGCACTACGCATCGTATTCATGTTGAAACTACAATGCAAATAACGTGTTTTGCAGCCCTCACATATATGCACATACTCTTCGCACCACTTGGCTTTTTCTCGGCTGTATTGGTGGCCCGGTGGAGACGGCTGTCTATTCTGGCAAAGGAAAAGGGGTCCCTGTCCCGTCCCCTTTTCCCGGCCATGGTGGGATAGGTAACAAATGTAACTTACTGCTATTAGGTCTTTGAGGAAGTAGTGTGAGTCCATGGAGCTCCTACACAGGATTATATAACTCGGCTACATATTGTGTTACTTCTACAGCGCGGATGTGTTTTCTCGTTTTCCAGATTCAGCTTCTGGAGTGACTTCGGTGTTCAGGAGGGAGCCCGCTGTTTTTCATATCAACTCCACGATGGCTGCGGTTGAGGTTTTAAGGACAATTATCGGCTTGTCGTTTGACACGTCAGCTTGAGTGCAGGGAACGCCGCCAGCGTGCGAGATGTTGGCCGCCTTCCAGCACCCCTTCATGCTAACATCCTATACTTTCCACCAGGGAACGGCTTAGGCTTTTCCATTATCTCACCATTTTTCAGAACAAGGTGTTTGGCCTGGATGAACTCTGCAGAGTAACGCGCCGCCCTAGAGGGTGTTTGTGAAGCAGGTGGCTCTGTAGCAGATTTTGGGGAAAACGGGTTTTTTCCCTTTTTGTATGTTCACTCTTCTCCCCCCCCCCCCCAACCCCCTCTTTTTTTTTCAATACAAAAATTACTTATTTTTTAAAAACCCTTACCGTATTTTTCGGATTTAAGACCCCCGGGACATAAGCGCCCCTCGGTACTTGACCACCACTTGGTCTGCTTGGGTAGGGTTGGAAGGGGGCCCCGAAGGGGTCAGGGATGCTGCGGGCCTCGGACTGGGGGCCTTCAAAGGGTTTGAGGAAAAAATTTTAAATTTTATTATCTTGTTAGATTTGGGAAATCCACCTTTTGGTTTTTTCTTTTTCCCTGAACCCTTCGGGGCTTGATCGATTCCCCCCCCACCCCCCCACCTGCTTTGGTTTACCATGATCAGGCGGTTTCCCAAAAACGGTGTGTTCGGCAGTACTTTACGGCCCCGTATGCGTTTGAACATCCCTTAAAGTTTACTATAGAGCTGATCTTGGTCTGCTAAGATTCAGCAGCTCATGTAGTCACTGACCGCTGGCGCTCATGTGACTGCTGGTGCTGGGAAGGAGGAGGCTTCCTGTGTATATTTGTATACAGTGCTCATTAAATGGGGTTTTTCTCATAAAAAGTTTAGCTTTCAATGAGGAAACGTAAAAAGAAGACTTTCCAATATGTTGCTTATTTGTCTTTGTTGAGGAGATAAGTGATTTTTTCGTTGATGCACCAGGTTTTCTTAGGGTTACTGATCTGCCCTGCTGTTTCTTATCGTAGAGGGATGGGCGTTTCCCCACGGGGCAGCACACAGAATGCCCACCTTGAGAGCTTAAAGGGTTTTTTACCTGCGTGTTGGGTCCGTGGAACATACCTTTTGATACGTGTTTGGTCTTTCTGTCGGACCCCAAAAAACGTTTCTAATAAATAGCAGTTGATTTACATTTCTTTTTTAAAATGAAAGCGCATCGGCGTTACACGATGATCACTGAGCGTCTTTCGGATCCTCCCAAGAATTGTCATGTCTTCTTATCCAAAAGCACAGCAGGGTTATTTTAAAATAAGGGTGCGTCCGTGTCTAACACACATCCAAAACGCAGCTGCATTTTAGAAGTGTTGGATCAATTGCTTTCAATTTCTGGTCGGTTTTTGGGGTCCAACACGTATCCAAACGCTGTGTGAACAGCCCCTAAGTGTTATCGCATCTAAGGAGACAAATTACTTTAGTTCTGAACCTTCTCTGGACTTTAGATAAACCTCTCCTGCTCTCATGTCAGAGTAATTAGCGGACCTTTGAATACTGATATGTTAATTGTCCACAGCCTGACCAGGATGAGACAGGATGCATCAATGAAAGCTGGCTCTGTGGATCAGCGTGGTGAGACAACTCCTTTAAGTGCTGTATACATAACGATGGGGAAGGCAGGGCCGGTAATAATCCATTGTACAGTTCAGCACTCTGCCTGGGTGTTCCAGGACGCCTGTACAGACTTAGGCTAGGTTCACACGGTGTATTTGCAGGGCGTAATTACGTCCCGCAATTACGCCGTGTGGACGGGGGCAGGGCGGGGAGGGAGCGGGGGGCCGGCACTTCGCCGGCCCATAGACAATCACTGCTAGCGGCGCGTATACGCCGCTAGAAAGTGACATGTTAATTATCTCCCCGCCCGGCGGCTTCGCCGAGCAGGGAGAGGAGACGTAATCCACAGTTCTCTATGAGAACTGTGGATTTCCGTAATGAATGGGCCGTTTTCAGCCCGTAATTTGCGCACTTCGGCGCGTAATTACGGACCGAAATACGGCCCATTTTAAGCCATGTGAACATGGCCTTAGGTGACCACTGCCCGGATGTTTATAGTCTGTGGGCGGTCAGCATATAGTTGTTAGTCCCTGAGACATATGAATACCACTTAATGGCAAACGTCAAACATAGGGTCTCGGGGTAGAAAAAAAAAAAATTTCGGGAGCTCTTCTGGTGTATACAGAAAGGCCCTGTTTACACAAGCCGTAATTGTGGGACGGATTTCGCCCGCAATTACGGCTTGTGAACGGGGCGGAGGTGATGCCCGTCGGCCCCATAGACATTCATTATCCACAGCGTGTATCCCGCCGGGGTAAGTGCATGTCATTTTCTCCCGCTCGCTGTATTAAATGGGGGTGAGAGAAAACGGAATCATAGTTCTCTATGAGAACTGTGCATTACCTAATGCCTGGGATGGATTTCCACCCGAAATTGCAGCGCAAATACGGCGCGTAATTACAGACTGAAATCCATCCCTGCAATAAGCCGTGTGAACGGCCCTTAAAGGGAACCTGTCACATATATTATGCCCCCCTGGCTGAGGACAGCACAAGCTAGTGTCAGACCTGCTGTTTCCAGCGCTGTGCCCTTATTCTGTAAGATGCTGTAGTTTTTGTTTACTTAATGCTCAAATCTGCAGTTTTCAGCCAGAAGAGTCCTTCAAAAAGTCAGTTTTTTTTCAAACCCGGCCAATGGGAGACTAGGCCCCACCCACCTCAACTGATAAAACTATTACTATGAATAGGCAGAAACATGTGAATAACTGTCAGGGGGGCAGGGCTAGCCTTTGGTGGGCGGGGCTAACACCTGCTCATTGAATAAGATTTGAGGGGTAAATACTCTAAAAACTGCAGCATCTTACAGAATAAGGGACCACAGCGCTGGGAACAGCAGGGCTGAAAACTAGCTTGTTCTGCCCTCAGCAAGGGGGGCAAAAACTATGTGACAGGTTCCCTTTAAATATGCGCTGCTAACACATAAAATGGAGTTCGGGTTTGTTGACACTAAGGATTTTGAGAAGGAAGCTGGTGCAGATTCCGCATGAAATCCACCTCACGTTCATTTGAATGGAAAGTCCATGCTGTAGTTCACTCAGTGGCCCACATTTTAAATCTGACGTTGTGTCCCTTCCTTTATGTGGAATCCACTTAGATTCTGCACCGGTAGCTGAGGCGTTGATTAGCCCCGGAGCAAAAAAAAAGCATCAAAATCCACATAAATCCATGTCAAAAAATCGTCGGGGGAAAGGTTTGGATTTTAGCCGCTGATTTCTGCCGGAGGATTTCCTGGTCGGTTTTGTCTGTGTGAATCTGTCACTCGGGGTTCATGCGCGCTATTTACAGAGTTGCTGAGCATTTCCTCTGGGCAGAGGCGTAACTTCAAGCTCTTGGGCCCTAGTGCAAAAAGTGAAATGGGGGCCCCAGTCACCATGCACCTACAATACTGGGGGTCTTCTTTGGGGGGGGCTTTTGGGGGGCCCCC